>BOPN01007068.1:60000-62500 GCA_017312705.2 Penaeus japonicus
CTTAACACGAGGATGCCCTAAGTTGCTGTTAGGTTGAAGAAGAAGAAGAAGAAGAAGAAGAAGAAGAAGAAAAAGAAAAGAAGAAGAAGTAGAAGAAGAAGAAAGTGGAGGACGGGATTCCATGAAATATTTAGGAAATGATGCAATATACTGCCTACCTGAGTGTACACTACTTTAACATCCTTGCCAAGGTCAACGTAAGAAGAGGAGTGCTGATGAACGTAATAACTCTCCAGTTCTTCATGAGGTGCGCCTGCTATAGCCAAATTGCTGCTGCCGGTATCCACCAACAGGTTGAACTGGAAGTCACAAATTGTTTCTGGATCATGCAATTGCCTTTGGACTTCAGAATAACAATAATAATAATATTAATAATATTAATAATAATAATACTAATAATAACAATAATAATAATGATAAGGATAATAATAATAAAAAAAAATAATAACAATAGTAATAATAATAACAATAATAAAATAATAATAATAATAATAATAATAATAATAATAATAATAATAAAATCTATGGCCACTAACCAAGGTATGGAACATGATACATGTGTATGCATACTGCTCTTTATGCTCAGTTTAGATAGGAGATTCATTCAACTTTCAAAGACTAACATACAAGCCATACTGGTCCGTACCAACTTGTATCTGCTCTGAAAGTATTACTAAAATATTGTCTAGTGAAACAAAGTACCATATCTACCAACTAATCTAATCTGCAGTCAATTCTCCATTCTTTGTATGTTCTTATGAAAAAAATTAGAACAACAGTTTTTGTATTGTTATTACTTATCTAAATTCATAGTACCAGCCTTCATTTCACATAAGCAGATATATATAGATTTATCAAATAACAAAAATAAAAGGTATATGAAGTCACCCTACTTCAAACAAGACAGGCCTATGTATAAAACAAACAGAAGGCTAGACAAACCTTCTGGGGTGGCGTTCCGATTTCTACTTCTGTGTAATATCCATCACCGGGAGTTCCATGCAAATTCCAGGTTTGAGCCAAGTCAGGAGGACGGGTTGTAACCGGCGGGTGACCGAATGCGAAATGGGCTTGGATACATAGTAAGAGCGGTACCAAACTTAAGGTTGGGGGTAAGCGCTGGGTGCCTGACGTCATCTCATTTAAAACGTGTCTGAAACAAGATTGCTGTGAGAGTCTATATCATGATATAAGGTTTTGAAATAGGTTATTCTAAATACCACTGAATTATAAGACAACATATTTGCACTTTAATTCTAAATTTAAATAGGATTTTACTTTATATTTGAGGAAAAGATTAATATTTTGCTTCAGCTTAACCCGAAAAACAATTTTTTTGTTTATAATCTAAATAAAAAATATAAAGACTGCATTTACCAAATAATGTACCTACAATAATTTGACTTTTTCTTGATAATAATGCCATCACACAAATATCTGTAATGGCAACAATCATTTCACTTTTAATCTCCTAATACATAAAATAACTGGAGATGACATTAGAGCTTCCATAGACTACACAGGTTTTCTAGGACAATCTAAATAGGAAAAATGTTCAAATATCTTTTACATAACTAGTATTATCAATAAACAATTAAAAATATTGCTGAAGCTATCACTAAGTGATGCATAGTGACTGGAACACTTATGCAGATGGACATTTACATTTAGTAATAATAATATAAGTATCACAACTCATTCAAGCATGAAAATATAAATCAAATTCATACATGTTAACTACCTACTAATATATTCAATCTTCCTCAACCATCTCCATCCCATGTGACCTTTCTCCACAGCAGGTCACATGGGGGTAAGAGGGGGGGGGTGAGACAAGAGATACGGTGTAAGAGAGGGTGTGGTAGGCAAGAGGGAGCTGTTTTAACCCATTGGCAGCAGATGTCATGATTTGCTGCAAAGGCAGAGTAGGTCATAGACACGGATGGCACCGTGCCAGACATGGAAATTAGCATCCTACTGCACAAACATTTATTTAATACCGCGACCAATGGGTTAATTCATGGACATCACCATTTGACAGGTAATTAATTCTATACTGTAATTAAGTGGGGCAGGTGGAATGTTCTCTGTCACAGGGATTAACAGAACATTGTGCGAGACCATATACTTCAATGGAAGCAGAAAATGCAGTCTACTTGGATGTTTTATGCTTGCCAATCTAAAGGTGGAAGATTCCTTCTTAGATATTACCCATAAAATAGATGATGCTAGATTGAAGTTGAGAGGAAACTATATAAGTATTAAGGCTTGAACTATGCATCATATTTGCCACAGAGTTCATTCAAGAAAATGAAAAGAGGTCCACATCATCATACACAAGCAATCTGCAATCAGACATGCAGTCAGTTACTCAGATATAATGAACATCTAGTATTCCAGGCAGGAGATGAAGAGGCGGCAGCCCACTCACTCATGAATGGGATTTCAGAAAGCGAAGCCCCATTAATATATACAAAAAAACCCGCCTAATTCGCAAATA
>BOPN01007069.1:0-12500 GCA_017312705.2 Penaeus japonicus
ATACACATACACATACACATACACATACACACACACACACACACATATATATATATATATATATATATATATATGTATATATATACACAAGTGTGTGTGTACATATATATATGTATGTGTGTATGTGTGTGTGTGCTACTTATTACATATAATATGTGTTCTATCTGTACGTGAAAATACCCCAATTTGTTCATATTTTCAGCAACAGAGACATGAGAAAAAAGCATGAGCCTCTTTGAAAGGTATGACCCATGGACTACCTTTTTCTACAACACCCGCGACGCCAATGAAGAATCAGTTGGCCTCTGGAAGAAAACGTTACGTCATCGCGACCAGCCAATCACGTGAGAGGATTCATTGATGGTTCGGTGGTGGTACAGGGTAGCCGATTGTCGTGTGCGTGTGCTTGTATCTAGAACAAGATAGTCTTTGTGGTTCCTCAACAATGGCAAGGTAAATGACGTAACTATCACATGTTGTTTGCTTGGTTTGTTTCTAGGTTTGCATGTGTAAGTATCCTTCGGGGAGATGAGCCTCGGCGTGGCTGATTTGTGGCTTTAGTCTTGCTCCTGCAATGCACTGTTGGGAAATGCTGTGCGTGGTAATTGGTTTTGTTGCGTAGTATTTTGATGATAGTTATACCTTTTTAAGAGATAAATTGGACCTTGGATACATTAGACTAGAATAAAATGACCTGAACAACAAGAACACACATAAAAACCCGCACATATTACATAAATACATACATACATACATAGAAACACACACGCATACATATCATCATTCGTCAGTGCGCCAAAAGCCTGTAAATATTGCTTGTTATGCACGGATGAGCATCACATACACACACACACCCACACACACACACACAAACACACACACGTGGGTGTAATGCGCATCCGTGTGTGACCTGCAATATTTAAAAGCTTGAGCGCACTAACGGAGACTCAGATATGATGAATGAGATGATTCAGATTTATTAAAGTAGCCCGAGACCCAGAGCGTTTAGATTATTCTTTAAAACCAGAAAGGACCGTTGTTTACACTCTAGAAACTAATCATTGTTTTGATTAGAGGAAATCAGTCTTCAGTCATGTATCAACAGCTAAAAACTGCCTTTTCCTCCGTCCAATTAAATATTTAGTGAATCACACAGTCGAAACAAAGACCTGAGTATACTACGGCACATACACTGACCAGCGCTGCCTAACTGGTTAGAGGAATCAGATACTAGTCTAAGTGATTTCCTAATATTGCCCGTCTAACTCACGCTAGCCTAATTCACTTCATTTATCTTTAATTGACTCTATTTATTGTTTACTCTTCTGTTGAGCACTAACTTTATATATGTTTCTTTATTTACTACTTTAATGGATCCAACAACATTTTAGAAAAGGCATTTTGTTCCTTTTGCGTCTATAGACATCAGTTTCCCTTGACTCCCACCCAGTATCGTAGGAGAGGATGACAGCTCCTACGCGGACGACACCCGGGATGGCCGCTGGAGGAGTCGCGAGCGCGTTCCGTCGGGCTCCAAGACGGGCCGGGACGCCTCCACCAAAGAGTACTGGAAACGCGTCAGGTCATTGTCCAGGGAGAACAAACAGCGCCAAGAGTGAGTTGCAGTGTCAGCTGTAATTTGATGTGTTTCTGTGTGTTCTGTGTGGAAGTTTGTATCTTGTATGATAATTATGAGTTCATCTTGTATTAAAATGAATGTGCTATGGAATTCATCACAACTGAGTTTAGTTACAGTACTAAATTAATTCTTGTTAGCTTACAAGTATTTATTGCTTTACCACCCAAATAAATCTTTTTTTTAGGGCCAGAGAGCGACATGCAAGGAGGCTTGAGCTCGAGGAGCGCCGAAGGCGGGAGCACATCCTTGCAGAGAGGAAGAAGGAACGAGATACCTTGATGGTGAGGTTCCTGCGTGAACCCATCCGCCAGCGACGCGAGGCCCAGGCCGCAGAGAAGGCCGCCTCCAGGAAACCCAAGCAAGAGGACGAAGGAGGTGAAACATCAGCAGGTAGTAGTGACGGAAGGATACACAGCAGTCAGTCCGTTCCCGATTTGGAGGAAGCTCTAAGAATTGTGCGAGGGGAAGACCAGGCTCTGGATGCCAGGTGAGAAGAGGGAAGTTGGTTGTCAGTGAAACCTAAATCAAGGTTCAAGTTACTCAGATGAATCAGTACCGAATGGCGTAGAAGACTGGATCAACCATAGACCATAAATATTGAATCTAAGTGGGAATGAATAATACCTGAAATATCAGTACTTGACATGATTAGACCGATTTCTAAGGTATGCCATGAATAACGCTCATTATCAGACTCTGATTATAGATCATAACATAGCCTCAGTACAGTAGATATGACGTAAACCATGACTAAGATACATAGAATCTCATTAGAAGACATTCCTTCGCATAAAGGTAAATAGTTGACAAAAGATCAAATAGGTTACTATATCTGATTTTACCTTTTTCAGAGCTCAAGCTTTCCTAAGTCCTACCAAAAGACGGCGACCAGTAAAGGAGGATGAGTCCCTTTGTAACAGATACGTGCGCAATCAAACCCGTCCGTCCCGAGGCTCCTCAGTTCCTCTACGCCGTCCGCCGGCGCCGACACGCCCTTTCCCCCCCGGCAGCACTGACGATGTCATCCGTGAGAATCAAAAGCCCTACCCAACCCGTCCGCCAGAGGAGCTCCTTGCCAGGACCCGGCAACTGAGAGGAAAAGCAGCGAGGGACGAGAACGACAGCCTTAAATTAGGCACGACCAAAGTTCTCAGTGACACCTTCAGTATTGCATCCGAAGGCCGGAGTGCAGAGATGTTACTAACTGATTACAGACCTCCAGCTGACAGCCACATTATGGTGCTTCCGCGTCCAAGGTTAGAACGTCGCAGTTCCATGCCGGACCTGCGGGATTTTAGATGCGTTAGTTCTGCTGTTGTTTACGAAACAATTGCCACATTAGGTCGTCTAGGTGAGGCACGAGGACTGCTTGTGGTGCCGCCGAGAGAAAACGGCCCAAGCTCTGTTTCACAAGTTGCTGTCCCACCACCAGATATTCAGCTGGACAAACAGAATGGGGACAAAGCACAGACCAACCCACAACAATGGGCTCGAAAGATGAACAAATTTATCCATGAGGAAACCCAGGCAGTGTTACAAGCCAGCCCTCTTCTAGAAGGCCTGTCACCAAGTGGCCAAAACGGAGCACCAAGAGGACGACGCACACAGCGGAAAGAATGGATATCTAAACATACCTCTGTGAAAACGTTGCAGAAGAAAATTTTACCGAAGTCGGTAACAGATTCTTCCTCTCAGACAGAAACCATCAGACCCATTTCTGCTGTACATCATCGCCGTAACTCTATTGGCAGTGAAGGTGCTGAATCTGTGTATTATGACAGCCTGGAAGAAGAGGACAGCAGAGGTGCTAATCATAAAACTGGCCACCAAGCATTCTATGTGCCAATAACAAGTGAAGCAGAGGTGGCCATCAATAGTGGACCCACACTGCCTGCAAGACTCTCAGCCAGGTTAGAGGAGAGGCGAGCGTCCACGAGACGTCATTCAAAGTCCAATTCTCTGGGGGTCAGCAGTCTCGCCCTCACTGGCAAGCGTGTCCATCTCATAGATGAAGCTAAGATGGCTCAAACAATTGCAAGTGGGGAAGATACTAATGTTTGTGAAGCATCTGAAAGTTTGTTTGAAACCAATGATGATATAGGGGCAGAAAGTGATTCAGACATCTTAGACAGCCCAAAAGCGAAAAATCTGTCCTCTAAAAAGGACACTATAGTAGCATGTTCATCTGAGCAAGACACAGATACTTCACAATCTGACATTGTACAACTTTCCTCAGAAAAGAACTTACCAAAACCCGGATTCCCAGTAGAACCAGCAAAAGGTCATGATAGTCAGTCGGCTCCAGACATTGCAGTAAATTCTCAGCAACCTATGACAGATACTTATACACAATTTTCTGATCACTCCAACTCGGTTTCTTCTACTGAGCCTTTAGACGAAATGGTCACAAAAAAGACGACTCTTGAAAACACTGAGCAAAGAGCTGCTGAACTGACTACAGACACGGTGAATGGTGAACTTTCCAACAACAGTGAATCAGATTTTAATAATGACCATAGTGATAGTGTAAAAGAGACTGCTCCTCAAAGCACCGAACAAAATGAAGACATCAAGATACAGGTGACCGATGAAAATGGTAAGGATGTGGATCCCAATTCAGACAGTGAAGTGAGTTCGCCACATCTTCCAAACGACAATGCTAACATTCCTATTAGCGAGGAAAAGACCAGTGTAAATGGAGATAATGCTGACACCGAAATCTCTGATCATTACGAATCAGATACTTTCCAATCCGGCTCGATAGATAACAGTATCAATGAAAACATTTCTCTCAGAGATGTTGTGGAAAATCCAAATAATGCCTCTATTGAGGACCTTCTTAGTGTTAGTGACAGTATAGGAGAAGTCAGTGAGAACCTTGCAAGTGAGACCTTAGATGATGAAGTCATTCAAAGCAGCAGCAATGACATCCAAGAAGAATTGAGCAGTTCTTCAACACAAGAGCAATATGAAATAATCGGCTTTACTTCCAGTGGCAAAGAGACACTGCTGGAAAGTGGCTTCATTGACTGTGATGACCCAAGTTTGCTACCAGAACCTCTCAGCATCAACTGTGATGAGATAGTTCCGACTCTTATTCAGACGAGCAGAGGAGAGGTGACTGAAGATGGGAAAGAAAACGAAGAACTAGTTACAGATAAAGATAATTTACAGTTAGAGAATGAACAATTTCAGCAAGCATATGATATTTCTCCAATAGAAAAAGAAGTAACAGAAAATGAGGGGCTACAAACAGAAGCAAATGGAATTAGAGTAAAAGCTGATGACGCCAGAGAGGAAAATGACGAATCGAGTAGTACTGTTTTAAATGGGAGTGAAGTTCAGGTTTCGAATGATTTGCCTATTCAAGCAGATGAAAGTAAAAGTGGAGCTGAAAATGAGAATGACGTCAATGATGAGGAAGAAAAAGCAATGGAAAATCCAGAAAACACCCTAGACAAAGATGAAGCACCAGATTATGAGGCAGACAATGAAGAGTTGAGCGATGGCACAGATTCCTGGGATCGTGTGACTGTTGTGAGGGTGTCTTCAGGCAGCACTTCGGAGAGTAGGGATGACACTCCAGATCTTGACAACGAATCAACAGACACCGTGCAGGCATCTGTAGAGGAAGACTCTAAGAACAATAGCTGCCAGGAACCACCACCAAGCCCTCAAGACCTTGTTGCAGATGTCTTTAATGCAACAGATAATAGTCTTCTAGATGAAATTTTCCGTAATGTGAGCCCACATGATGGCAACTGCTCACCTGTGGACGAAAGTAGCTCAGGACTCTCGACCATTGAGGAAGACGACGAACACCTGGATTATGCCCAAGACGATGATGTGAACCCACTTCTTGAGGACACTGTGGTTGGGGAACGATCTCCTTCAACAACCATAATGCTGCATGAGGAAAAACAAGACAGGGATATATCAACAGTTGAAATGCATGGGGAAGGTGGAAATGCGTCACTGGAAAAGGAAGAAGTGTTCCCCTTAAGTAATGGAACAGAAGATATGAATGAAGTGCAGGACAAAGAAAATGAAACTGGAAATGAAGAAACTGATGACTTTGGTGGAGGGGAACCTATGATGACACGTGATGATGAGACTCTGAATGATGAAGATGATATTTTGACTGATGTGGCAGAAAATTCTCTAGTTGTATTAGGTGAAGACGCTATGAATGAAATAGATGCGAAGGAAGGCATTACTAAAATGACGAATGATGATGAAGTCGTCATTATATCTGATGGAGAGGATGATATAATTATTGTTGATGGAGTTGAAGGAGTAATTACCAAGGAGGAGAACGAGGATATAAGAGAACTTGACGAAGATGAGAGTACCAAAATAGTTGATAAACTAGAAGATATAGATATGGGTGACGAAGAACGAAATGCAACTTTAACTGAAGGAGAAACAGATACAGATATTCATGAAAAAGAGGCAAAGCTAACTCTGTCTGAGCATGAAGTGGATACAAATGTTACTGAAGAAAAGTCAGATGTAACTGTAACTGAAGGAGTGCCATACGTAGCTAAGATCGATGAAAAGACAGATTTGACCTTGGCTGAGGGAGAAGCAGACATAAGTGTGGCTGATGCTGAAGAAGAAGCATCTATAGCTGAAGGAGAAAACTTGGTTGAAACTGGAGAAAATGCAGAGTTAACTTTAGCTGAGGACGACCCAGACACGAGTGTGCTAGAAGAAAAGACAGACTTAACCTTACCTGAAGCTGAGCCAGACACAAGTGAGCTTGAAAAAAAGGCAGAGTTAACTTTAGATGAGGACGAGCTAAACACAAGTCTGCTTGAAGAAACAGTAGAGTTAACTTTACCTGAGCGAGAGCCATTTTGTTTGCTTAAACAAAATTCAGAATTAAATCTAGCTGCTGAAGACCCAGACACAACTGTGGTGGAAGAAAGGGTAGATATATCTTTAGCTGAAGAGGAATCAGAAACTGAAGAGAGGACGGAGATAATTGTGGCTGGGAAAGGAGATATAAATGTAACTGAAGAAAATGCAAATATACCTGACGAAGGGGCAGATGTGACTGTGGTCGAGGAAGAAGTAATTATGACTCAGGAAGTAGCTACAGTGACTGAAGAGGAAGCGAACTTATCTGCGGCAGAGGATCGAATAAGTATAATTATGGAAGAATCAGGAATGATTATACCTAAGGGAGAAGCAGCTACGGTTGAGGAAGGTGCTACAGTTTTTATGATTGAAGAAAAAGTAGATGAAACTGATGAAGAATTAATAGTTGATGAGGAAGAAGTAGAAGTGTCCGCAGCTGAAGAAACAGAAAGGACCATCACTGAAGAAGAAATCACTGTGGCTGAAGCTGTCGTAACACTTGCAGGGGAAGAAGTAGCGTTTTCACTTGATGAAAATGAAGCAGAGATACCTGTGGGTGAGGAATTAATAGGTGTAGAACAGGAAGTTCCTGTGCCTGAAAGAGAAGCAGATCTAACTTTGGACGAAGAAGTAGCAAATGTTTTGTTGGCTGAGGAAGAAGTAGGAAGAGAAGCTGAAGTAAATATTATCGATATAGATTCCGAAGTAATGGAGGCTGAAGAAGAAGCGGAAATTACTATGGTAAAGGAGGAGGCAGAAGCTTCAGTGGCTGAGGAAGACACAAACGTTTCTGTGACCGAGGACGTAGCAGACGTTTCTATGCCTGGGAAAAAAGAGGACGAGGAAGTAACTATGGCTGAGGAAGTAACAGAAGTCACTGTGGACGAAGAAGAAATGAATCTATCTATGGCTGAGGAAGAAACAGATATCAGTGTGGCTGAGGAAGAGGCAGGAATCACTATGGCCGAAGAAAGCCTTTTAGTCGTAGCTGAAGATGCAGATGAATTAGGGGAGCAATGCATCCTAAAAGCTGACGATGGCGATGATGCAACTACTTTCGAAGATATTGAAGAAGATTCTGAATGTGAAGAGACTGAAGGGGAGATGGAACAAAATAATAAAGAGAAGAGTCCCCGTCTAGAGGGAAGCGCAGGTGTTTCAACTACGGACATTGCAGATTTTAACCAGACAGAGGATTTAGAAGATATCGATGAAGAAACGGTAATCGAGGACATGACAGTATCTACTAATGAAGAAGTTATTGAAAATGACGATTATGATGAAATCAAAACCTTTGGCAGTGGCGAGATGCCAGTCTTATGTTCTCCGATGGATGAAAATATCACTGATGATGTGAAGAAGAACGATGAACTGGATCCAGATAAAGACATCGATGAAACTCACGGGGAGACTATCGGTGACCCAGTAGAGAGTGATCATGATCCGGGAGATAGAGATGAAGCATGCTTGTCAGCCCACCATGACAGCGATGGAGGCGAGTCCCTGTTGATGAGTGATGCCACGCTGGACACGACGGAGCCGGAGACCAAGGCGGAGTACGAGGAGCTTCTAGGCAGTGTGCTTGAAACGGAAATTAAAGCGGAATATGAGGAGCTTGTAGGCAGCGAGAAGGAAAACAGCGATATGTATCAGGACATGATAGATAATGTAGAGAAAAGCATAGAAGAGAAGGTATATGTAAGTGAAAAGGTAGTAGCAAGAAGTTTTAATTCATTCTTAATGAAATCAGACACAAACAATGATGTAACGAATCATCCTAAAAATACAGAACGTAATGATATTCAGCATGCACGTACAGTTTGGGAGAGCGCCGAAGCCAGTGATGGAAGTTCTGGCGATCATACCATGGCTTTAGGAAATAATGATAATAATGATGCATTCTTTGATAACGAGAATGCTGAGGGAGCTCACGATGATAATGACCCAGAGCGGAACGGCGGCAATTGGGCAGCAAGCGTCACCCAGGTAGATGAGAGGAGTAGGTGCGAGGTAGGGTCACTGAGCGTCGGTAGACAAGCTGAGGCCTGTGCTGCCGCCCCTTCAAGTGCTTCCTCTGATGACTCTCCGCGGGAAAGGAGCGAAGGTGATCATGGGGAGGCTGTGGCTGCTGCCAACTCCCCTTCCTCAGATTCAGGTGTTGTGGAGATGGCAGGGAAGACTGCACACTCGCCTTCAGATGCTTCTGTAGAGGAAGCGGCTGCTGAAGATCACAATCCTCGCGGCCGTGACGCTCAGGATTCTTCCCGCAGCGAAGAATCTGTTCGTAGTGCACCGCCCAACCGTAGGACTTCCAGTAAACAGGCCAAGGATCGAGCCAACCGTATCACCAGTGGGCGCCGCCGCTCCTCGTCTGGTTGCGGTCGTGCTTCGCTAGATGGTGGCGACGTCACTGCCCTGCATGGCTGGACAACTTTTACAGCACCTGGAGATGATTCTGATAATGACTCAAAGCCACGGAGACGTCACTGGGAAGCTCCTAGGAACGAAAACTTCCAGAATCTTCCACCGCAAGTGGACAGTGATGGAGCCTCCATGAGCAGACACCGTATGGTGCAAGAATACCTGGATAGTCTTCAGAATCACCAAATATCCAAGGATGGGTCACCTCGATGCACAGTGGGAAGCGGTCCCCACTCGCTCAATGATTTTCCAACAGACAACCTGAGTGAATTTGACACATCAGATTCTGGGGACATGAGTTACTCTGAAAGGCTGCTGCGTGTCCTGGAGAGCCGTAGATCCCGTCGTCAACGCCCTCGCTCTTCAAACATCGACGGAGAGGACACACCTACTAGATATCGACCCTCTGCCCTCAGTGCCCTGGATGTGTTTCTAACAACGTTGTCAAGGTACCGAGGTGGACAGCAACTGGAGGGCGACCCTCCCCGGGATCCGACACCTCCACCTCTTCCTCAAGATGGCGAAGACAATGTGACGGTTCAAGTGAAAACTGGGCCACGACAACACGATGTCCGAGTCAGTTCGAGACGTCAAGTGCGCCTTGTGGTCAACGTAGGAAGCCCTGCAAGAGCTTCCGACTCTGGCTGTGTGGCTGATTCGTCGCAATCAGAACGTGAGCCTAAAAATTATCATCACTATTTGTTGCTTTCTAACCTGTTAATATCAATCATTATGGGGAAATATTAGCCATAACTTATAAAAAAGTTCACCGACTTTTATCACTATGTGCTGCTTTCTAACCTGTTGATATCAATCATTATGGGGAAATATTAGCCATAACTTATAGAATAGTTCACCGACTTTCCACAGGCAAGACCAAGCGAACAGGCCCCGTGGGCGGAGGCTCACCTACAGGTCGTAGACGGCCCACGAGAAATGTGAGTGAGAACCGAGCTCCTCCTAGTCATGCCCGTGACAATGCAGCATCCGACCCCGAGGTGGATCAGCTACTGTCTGACGTGAGAGAGTACCTCAACAAAAAACTCAGCAGGTCTGATCCCTTTGCTTATTCACTTTAGTGCACAAAATTACTTAAATATAATCTAGTCTATCTTTTTGTCCATCATATATCCACACTATGGTTGAAAAGTTAATCCATGTCAAATCATTTTCTTTCATTATGGCAAAAAAGTGCCTTGCCTTGTTATGGCATTTTTCTAATACCTTAACCACGTAAGCCATTTCTTTCAACAGGCAAAGCGGCGCAGAAGAAAGCGGGGACCAGGTGCCGCCAGGAGGTATCGTAGTGGAAGGTAATAATATTGAAAAATGTTTCACGGAGCGGCCACCAGGGGGCGGACGGGTCAGGCTTTATCCAAAACGTAAGGAAAATTATATCTTGTTAGCAAAGATGCTATATTTTCAAAAATACAATACTGTTTAAAGGATGATAAAGTTTATTATCCAAATTGTCGAGACGATATTCCACGATATTTCGTTGTTTACTTTTAACCACAGTATTTTAGCAAAGTTTCAACCAAGTAGTTCCCTTCGCGAATTGATATTATTTCATAGTTTTGTTAGATATTGCATTATTATCACAATTATCATTGTTAGCAGATCGGCCGAAGCAGGAGGAGCGGAGACAAAGGATGGCAGCAGATCCCAAGCAGAAGGAAAGACAAAGGATCCAGCAGTCAATTCACGCCATAAATGCTCTTCTGAAACAGTATTCCTGAGAAGCGAATAAGTTTTAGAATAATACGAATTACTGGATACTTTAAACAACTGATTTTTTTTTTCGTGTATCTCTTCCGCCCAAACTATTCAGCAACTGATCCAGCCTCTTCTGGTGAAATTGTATTTATTGACACGAACGTTTCACTGGGATGCCTCTATGGGTGTCACATTACCTCCTTGGGTTTAGCTTTATATACTCAATAAACTCACAGTTTTATTGGTGAAATGTAAATAAGAGATGTGGATATGTGTATATATGAAAAATCTATCCGTCCTGTCACATACACTAAATAATGTATGGTATATACCTACAGCACTATGTATGTACATATGTGTGCGTGTGTTATATATATGCTTATACATACAAACATATATGTGTATATATTCATATGTATATATATATATACATATATATATATATATATATATATATATATATATATATATATATGTGTGTGTGTGTGAACATGGCCGAAACAGCTTTCTTAGTTTATTGTCTAAGCTTGAACAATAGTAAGTTAGATTTAGAACTGCTCTTCTTCCGAGGAGCGAGGTGTTGCTCCTCTCCTCCCCGAGAGATGACTCTTAACCACAATTTATGATTTGTCGGAGGATATGTGTAAATCACGTGTATTCTTGTGACATGTGACATTTGGAATGTGATAAGGGAACTGTTGCATCAATATATAGCCCTTGCGAAGGGATGGACAAAACAACACTGGTATGTCTGACGTGACAGAAAGAATGTGGTAAACAGATAGGTGAAGCAACGAGCGTACTTATGTGTATGTATATGTGTATTCAGCAAGATATATATGTAACAAATAGAATGACATGAAAGATACAAATTACATTAATGATTACATCATATAGAATACAACAGCAAAAGCATGCAAACAATATTCGACAGATATAATAACAATTACAGCAGACATAATATATATATATATATTTGTGTGTGCGTGTGAGTGTGTATGTGTGTATTTGTGTGTGTTTGTTTGTGTGTGTGTGTGTGTGTGTGTGTGTGTGTGTGTGTATGTGTGTGTGTGTTTGTGATTTATCTACCGACCTGAGAAGGTAATATGTATATTTTTGACAGTTTAGATGGAAATGTACTAAATTCCACAAAGAAGAGAGTGAAAAAGTGTGTGAACACGAACTCATAAATCACAATGTGTAGATATTGACTAAATCACGATGCATCATACGAATTCAACATTTACCGTATGGAAACACTTGCAAATGTTCATAAAGGAACTAAACCACTTATTTTCCGTGCCCTCCATATGGCAACAACTGACATCAGTTTTGAGAGTTATTAAGTTTCAAATGTATGGACCAGCACCAACAAATAACATTGTTTATAAACTATTATGTAATACTGACCTACATATCCATGGGCACAATGCTGTGATACACGTCGCACTTATATATTTATATACTGCCAAGTGATATGTAATTACTGTATAATGTGCCATAATACAGAATAAATAAATATATGTTGCATATAGAGATTTTTATTCATCAACCTTTCCTTTACTTGTTCTTCATAATGTCTATCGTTAACTACACTCGTATTTCACAAACTCTGAGTCCAAAACCTTTATTGCAACTGATATCACTCAATAAAACTTATTTTGTATTTATGTGTTTCACCTGTTCTTGTCCACTATATTCAAATACATTGTCCCCACTTCCTGCTCTGTATATCGCCTGCTATTTTCCAATACCATCTTTTCCGGTTTCTTTCATTCTGCTGAAGCTAATGTTTCCTGTTCTTCATCTGCACTACCTCTTACTTATTCAACTCCATTATCTTCCATTTTCGTTTTTTTTC
>BOPN01007069.1:30000-32500 GCA_017312705.2 Penaeus japonicus
CTCAATTTACAATTTACTGAAATATGGTTTAACTATGTTATATATTGCTTCCCTACGTTATATCAAAGCAATTTATTCATTTATTCAAGCAGGTGTTATGGCTTTACCTAATAACACAAGGGCAGTTTTGGTTCCTCCAGGACAGAACTCTGGGGTATTTTGAAATGTGTTAGCCTAAAGCCTCTGGTTATTCACCCGCTGATGCAGTGGCTGCCACATGCATGATCACTCGGCAGGAAGACCTGCCTCCCCATTAAGTGATAACACATTATTTATAATTGATGGGCTAAGGGAGGAGATTTACCAAGCCACTTGGAAGCTATCTAGCACATATTATACTGAACTGATAAATTTAGAAAATGGGAGACTATTTTACTTTAATGACACTGTATAGGTGTAATTGTACACAAAAGGTTAACCCATTAACAGCAGATGTCATGATTTGCTGCCAAGGCAGAGTCGGTTGTAGATGTGGATGGTACTGTGCCAAACAATATAAACCCATTACACGACTGTATACATATTTTATTAAAACTGCTTCGCTGGACTTATGTGCCAATGCATGTTGACTCGATCCAAGCTTGTTCGCTACCCACCGTGCTGACCAGGCATGGTGGTGACCGCCAGGCGACAGTGGAAACTCACGGGCCTGGTCGGGGCTTGATCTGCCGACCTCGGGGACATGAGGCCGATGCACTATCCATTGCGCTATCCTAGCTGCTAATGGCTTGAGAGAAAATAATACCATATATTTAATCAATTTCTTATAATTTCAATTTTTTAGTATCAGAAATGAATGGGAAATTATACTAAAGTAAAACAGATTTTAACTTTTTCTTCTTTTTTTAGGATGTACAGCATGTGATTTTGATTTTGATTAACATGATGCTTTTCAAATTTATGACATGCTTCCATATAACCTTGCCTATTGTATCCAATGTATAGGTATTGCTTCCCTACGTTATATCATAGTTATTGTTTCACTTCACATATCATATCCAGTATATCTTTTATGTAGCTCATATCACCTACAGGATAGAAATTTCCTGTAATACTTATTACCATGACTATTGACTATCACACTAGAAGTGTTTCAACTGTGTGAGCTCGGGCCCTGAGATAGCAAGTGCATGGGGATAGTATAAAATTTCCCAAGGACCTACTTTTTCTGATGTCAGGCTAAAGTAAATCATTATTATATACACCATCTGACAGTATCTGGAAATTAGGGTTTTCTTGTACAATAGCATCAGTTTCCCTTGATATGCATGTAGAGCTGGCATGATTGTTGATGACTACTACTTGTTTATTGAATTTGCCAACACATTTCTCCATCATTATCTGTCAGAGAGAGGAAATTATGTTTAACCATTCTGACATTTTGTGGTAAGCATATTTTGTATCCATATGAATTTGAGTTGCCTAAGCTCATATCCTCCTGGAATGTTACAAGGGGGAGTTTTGTTGACCTGAGAAAGATCCCCATTTTTGGAGAAATCTTCATGAATATATATGTGTGTGTGTATGTATGTTTCTTTCTTTCTTATTTGTCACCACAGTTCTTCAAATCTCAGTTCATTCTATGCCAGATATATAAGTGACATCTCTCTCTCAAATATTATTTTCCAAATTAATATTCATACTAGTTTTCATGCAGCCGTCTTCAGATCCAAGGATGAGTTTTACTACTGCTGCTTCAACCAAATTTTGAATGGCACTGCTATAAATTGTCTTTGTAATTGAATGCTCTGTTTAAAGGTTAATGACTTCCTTTTTCTGTTGCAGATGAATATTGAATTACAGTAAGCTAGGAGTTCATACAGACAACATGAAGGTTATCAATAATAGCAAACCACACACTAAGTTTGTGAAAAAGGAACTGGGCTTGAAGAAAACCAAAAAAGGAGCCTTCAAGAAAGAGGAGGTAAGTCTGAAAAAGTAAAATTGTATATTAGATTATAGCCATCATTAATGTTGATTTTTTCTTTTTCTTTTTCTTGTCTGGGGGAGGGGGCAGGCAGATTTTAATACTAGTTCATTTTTAACTCCTCCCTGATGGGCCTATTTTGTGGAGTTTATCACTTTAGTACTGCACTTTCATATTATTTCTATTATTTCCTTTTTTAAATTCCCTCCCAGATCTTGAGAGAGAAATATTCCAACCATTATGGATTTCTGTGTGTTTAAGGATTTTAAAATTACCTAACCTTTCAGGAAGAAAAATCAGGAGTTATCTTCATCTCTCACCTTCCACATGGATTTTACGATCAGGAACTGAAGTCTTACTTCTCACAGTTCGGAGAAGTCTTGAGGGTTGCTGTACCTCGCAGTGAGAATGTAAGTTGTCTATTTCCCCCTTTTTTTTTTGTTTCTGTGTCAAATTATTACTGACTTTTTTTAATATGTGTAATAATTATATAATATGTGTATGTGTGTGTTTTGTTTGTGTGTGCACATATGCATGCAGGGCATTGTTAGATATGAAAAAAAAAAAAATGTT
>BOPN01007069.1:40000-47500 GCA_017312705.2 Penaeus japonicus
CATATAAAGGTATTTTATTTTTATTTTTCTTATTTTCAGGTGGATCCAAATGTTAAGAATGTAAGTATAAGTACTGGCATTTCAAGATACTAGTAGTGTTTGTTATGCCATTTTTCTAAGGAATTGTCCATTTCTTCATATGTATTTTTGTCAATGTATTTATAGGCAAATGTTATGAATGCAATTTTTCTCCCTCACTGTCCAGTTGAAAGAAATGTTATATGCTTTTTCACATTCTAATTTCCATATTAGAGTTATTCATTTCTCATGCAGTGTATTTAACTTTAAGTGTTAGTGATTTTACCAAATATAACTACAAAGAAATATTTTTTTTTTATATAAATACATATTCATTTATGACATTATACTTTTCAGAAAGGGCCAGGAAATGAAAATGTAAGTAAAACATATTAAGTATGAGTAAATGAGACTATATATAATGATTTTATCTTCTAGACTGCATTTAATTTAAGATTATTTAAAAATTACATAAGTTGACTGTGATGTAATGTAAATAGAAAATTGGAGAAAATATGATGACATTAGAAATTATTGACAAAACCATTAACTAACGAAAGAAAATAAAAAATACATGGATATAAAATAATCTGAAAGTTTTCTTTTCTCTTTCTCTCATAAATTAGATGTACTTGAGTCGTATCCGTTGGTTCGAAAAGAAGTTCCAGGAAGTGAAAGACTCTGGCACTCGGCTAGGCTTTGACATGAATAATGCTCAAGTGGTAAGTGGCAACATTCCCATTAAATTATTCTATGATAAATACTGCAATTATTGACTGAGAATATACTTGACATGAGTTCGTTGCATTTTTTATGACCATTCTATTTGGCCCTTCATTCATTTTTTTTTGTTTATTTTTTCAGGAGACCATAAAAACAGCAGCTGTGAGTATACTTATCAAACAGTGTAAGATGTCTGTGAATAGTTCTTTTATTTCTATGTTTACAAATATCCTTTTAACAAAGTGCAAATGATGTTGAAGAAAAAAATATTAGATAAATATATTCCATACATTCCCTAACTTGTACCCCCTCTTCATCACCCTCACATATATTCCATACATTCCCTAACTTGTACCCCCTCTTCATCACCCTCAGCTTCACCCACACACATTCATTTTATTCAGTGTATTAAAGACCTTAGGCAGTTTTTCTCGTCTCTTTTGTGTTTCCGTCTGATTAATGCATTTTTCTCCATAGGCAACTGGACTTCTCGATGAAGAGCAGGAGACTATATTAAAGAAGCATATTAGTTTCTATAAGAAGCATATGAAGAGACTTAAAGCGGAAGGCAAGATGAATGTGGTAAGATAAAGGAATACTCCTCCATTGTTGGATTATTTTTGTTTATGAGTTTTTATTTTTTATTTATTACTAGTTCCAAAATTTACTTTAACCTAGTTTTCATGTTTTCCTCTTTTTTTTTTTTTTTCCTCTTCTCTTCTCTCTCTCTCTCTCTCTCTCTCTCTCTCTCTCTCTCTCTCTCTCTCTCTCTCTCTCTCTCTCTCTCTCTCTCTCTCTCTCTCTCTCTCTCTCTCTCTCTCTCTCTCCCTCTCTCTCTCTCTCCCTCCCTCCTTCTCTCTCTCTTTTTCTCTCTCCCTCCCTCTCTCTCTCTTTCTCTCTCTCTTTTTCTCTCTCTCTCTCTCACTCTCACTCCACTCTCAGTTTCATTAAAGTCTTAGACATGTAAGTGATGCTGAATGAACTTGAAAATCTTATTATTGAACTTTATAGACAGTATTTGATTTTTTTTTCTTCTCTATTCTTTTGATAAATATTCTTTTTTTTTTCCTCCCTGCAAGAATAAACCAGTTGAAGTGGAAGAGAAGGAAAATGTGACAGAATCAAAAAAGTCCGAAACGGAGAAATCAGAAAAAAAAAATTCATTGAATGGTGCAGCTAAGAGCGTCAAGGAGGTAAGTTGTATTGCTTGGTATAATATTGAAGGTTATGGAATTGAGAGCAATGATTATTAACCTCATCCTCACAGACATTGTAAACCCCTTCACTACGGGCAGTAGAAAACACCCCTCACGCTGTATCCGAGCTGCCGGCGCGTGCCAAATTTTAATCGTCGCTATTGAATATGACAAGTTTAAAGTCAAAACCTCAACATAATCATCATGTGTTGTATATCAAAATATGCATAGTTAACCTCTTCCCCCATGTGCATGTGACAAGTTATTTACATGGGTTGGGAGGAAGATGGAAAGAGTGACCTTGGTGGGAGGCCTCACTCAGATGACAAAAGAAAATGGTTGAAGTAGTATGGTAAATTAATCATAATAAGTTTTATATTTTTACATAATGTTCCATAAATAAATGATAAAATGACTGCTAGCAGGGCACATCGGTACCTCCCCTGGTATAAGCCAATCCCACTTTTATGTAATAATAATGAAAGTCAAGTAATATATCGTATCATATACGACTTCTATTCTGAAAGATCTCGTACAGTATCCGGAAGAAAGAAAACTTAATTCCACCAGAACTCAGCCATGACGCAGTATATGCATCCTCGGGTTTTTCACAAGCCTGCTAGGACGCAGTATACGCGTCCTCGTGTTGAAGGGGTTAACTGTATAAGCAAACCAACAGCAATTATGACATAAGTCTTGATCTACCATCAGTGCTTATTGACTTATATGGTGTAGATATTTTTATATCTATCATATTATTATTATTATTATTATTATCATTATATATTTTTTGCAAGCTGTTTTGAAATGATATTATCTACTGTTGTGCCCATTTTTAGAGAAATCTGACAGATATGATTATATTTAGCTGCTCATTTCATAAAGAATTACCCTCTTGCTCTCTCTCTCCTTTCCACCCTCCCTGGCTCTTTCTCTCATTGAGGCTGATCTTATGACTGAACGATATCTGATTTTTTTTTTTTTTTTTTTTTTAACTTTATTAATTATATATGTCTTTCTTCCGTAGAAGGGTGAACCACTTAAGGCAAAGCAAAAGAAGAAAAGGGCAAAGAAAGCTAAGAAACCGAAAATTGAGAAATCAGAAACGGATGACGATCAGGGAGGTGAGGTTACCTTGAATGGTACAGCTGCGGAGGCAGAAACCAAGGAAGTAAGTTGTGTTGTTATGAGTAATGAATATTAATCCCAGCTTTACCAAGACATTTGTATTGTTCAAGTAAATAGAGCCATCTCCCATATTGATATCTTGCACTTGTAAATGTTGATAACTGAGCATTAACCCTTTGGGACCATAAAACCTCCAAAGTGTCTTTCCCTCTGGATGTAAAAGTATCCTTCTTTCTTCTCTTTATTATTATTATTAATTTTTTTTAGGGATTGATTCTATACACCAGAAAATGTATTTTTCATTGTCATTTCTCAATTACATACAATAGGGTGCAGTAGCAAAGTTTGATATGTTCTAGATGTCCTGGTTATATGGAGGATTTTCCCATCTATAGTCCCCAGTAGTGGTTATGCAGGTACATAGGCTGGAATAGCAAGGCAGTGGCAATCAAAGGTATTCAGTTTTGTTGATGGTCAACAGGATTGGCAGATACCTATTTGCTAAGTAATCATCGGTTAAAGATAACCTGACCTGACCTAAGAGATGCTTACCTTATCTTTTATCATGAAAATGTATTAAAATGTAATATATGAATATTAACCCATTGAGTACGGGTGTCATGATAGACATGTTGGCACCGATTAAGCCTTAACCCATTGGTCGCGGTATTAAAAAAAGGTCTGTGCAGTAGGATGGCTGTTTTACATGTCTGGCATGATGCCATCCGCGTCTATGACCGACTCTGCCTTTGCAGCAAATCATGCCATCCGCTGCTAATGGGTTAAAGATGGATGTCAATGCATACATGACATGACATTAGGATCTGCTCACACTTAACCCATTAGCAGCGGATGGCATGATTTGGTGCAAAGGCAGAGTCGGTGATAGACGCGGATGGCACCATGCCAGACATGTAATTCAGCTATCCTACTGCACAGACCTTTTTTTAATACCGCGACCAATGGGTTAAAGCATGCACACAGTCATGAAGTATTATGGCTGTAATGGCACAAGCTCCAGAGCTACAGGCTTCCAAAGTCAGCCTAAACCTGCATTTTATGATGGATTTATGGAAATATATTTAGCCTGTCTGCACTACCAGAAGGCGGAGAAAACCCTTTCACCATCCCTCCAACTTTTAGCCGATGCCACTAGTGTCATACACTGCCCGCCCTGATGATCAGTTAGGTCGTTAAGCCGTAATGTGTTAATGTATTTGATATCATATATAAACGTACTATATGAAATCACGCAATTTAGAATAATTTCACATGAAAAGATAATTTAAAGATAACTTGAACAATGGTCTCTATAAATGAATAAACTCATATAATGCGATGATAAATAAGACACTTGAGAATCCGATGTCTATGAGTAAATACACGGTACAATGTAGATAATATATTACCTTTTATAACATACACTTCATGAAAAAAATGTATGAAGGAGAAATGGGGTTATTCTGGAAAAAAAAGTTTGAGAAAAAATTGAGACCCAGAAGTCAGCACTCTGTGGGCTTGAGTTGATTCCACTGATGCAGCAATGTGTCTGTAGACATATTCTCAAAAAACGTGATGAGTGGTCCATGATTTTAAAGAAAATAGGATGTAGATTATGCGGGTACATTAGCTGGAATGGGAATGCAGTGTCAATCAAAAGTATTCAGTTCTGTTGAGGGTCATCATAATTTGGAGATACCTGCCATTTAAAGAGAAAATGAAACAAAATATGATTGGCTAAGGAGCATAAGGTATATGGATGATGATAGTTGTTGGAAGAGGAGTCTTGCCAAACATTACCATGCATATTGCCAGTATTAGATAAGCCTGCCACAATCTTTCTATTTAGGAAAGGCCAGAGCATGCTGCCAGCCACGAACTTAGTGATTAGGACTAATGGGCCACATTTCAATAATTGGTCATTATTCTCTTGATAACTATATATTTCCCTCTTTCCCCCTTAGATGGATAAACCACTTCCAGGGAAGCAAAAGAAGAAAAGAGGGAAGAAAACTAAGAAAGTAGACAAAGTCGACCAAAATGGAAGCGAAGTTACCTTGAATGGCACATCAGAAACAGAAAGCAAGGAGGTTAGTTACATTCCTCTAGAGGGGTATTGCTCTCTCTCTCTCTCTCTCTCTCTCTCTCTCTCTCTCTCTCTCTCTCTCTCTCTCTCTCTCTCTCTCTCTCAATGCAAATCCCATTTTCACCCCCCCCCCCTCTTTCCCTGTGACTCCCGTTAGATTTATTATGAAATCATTACTCATAAGGATATCACTTGAATTAGCATTTATTTCCATATTTCAGTTTCCATAGAGCAACTAAAAAAAATAGCTATTCTTTGTTTACATATTGTATTTTTTTTTTTTTTTTTTTTTAATTTACAGACACAAGACAGTACTGTTGTAGTAGAAGTTGATGAAAGTGAAGATGAGATACAGTTTAAAACCCCACCAAATGTGGTGAAGAAATTTGTCAAGATCACTCCATCATCACCTGCAACAAAATCCCTTACACCTGAAGGAAAGAGCACAGCCACTGAGCAATCTCTGGTGAAGAGCCTCTTTAGCAAGAAGAAAAGCCTTCCAGCAACCCCAAGCAAAACAGAAGACACACTTAAGGTTGTGACTCCCCAGACTGTCAAGTTAACACCAGGAGCCAAAAGACTGGGGAAGAAGGTGAAGAATGAAGGAACTACACCTGTTGACAGTAAGGAAGAGACGCCTGTAGTTGCAGCTGTTGGAGTTGAAGTAGAAGATGTCACAACTCCTACTCTAAAGAAAACTCCCAAGAAAAAGGCGAAGACTCCAGGGACCCCATCTGCATCATCAGCCTCAGATCAAGTATCAGAAGAACCAGTTGAAGCAAAGACTCCCAAGGGAGCAAAAACTCCTGTAATTACTCCGAAGAAAACTCCTAAGAAAACTCCTAAGAAAGGTGCTAAGGTTCCTGTTACACCATCTACACTGACAAAGGCAGAACAAGTAACAGAAGAACTAGCCTCGACCACTGAAATTGAACCAGTAGAGGCAAAGACTACTCCCAAGAAAACTCCCAAGAAAACTCCCAAGAAAACTCCCAAGAAGGCTCCAGGAACACCAGTGGCCCTGTCAAATACAGAACAAGTAACAGAAGAACAGTTATCTTCTGTAGCACCACCTGTTGATGAAAATGAAGCAGTTGAGGCAAAGACTCCTAAAGCAAAAACCCCTAAAGCAAAAACACCAAAATCAACAAAAAGAAAGGCAGAAACTGAGAATGATCAAAATAGTGAAACTGGAACACTACCTGCGAATGTTACAACTCCACTAAAGAAAACTGTAGAAGAACCTCAAGCTAAAGAACTCTTTAAGAAATTAAAAGTGGATCCTGCAGAACAGACCACAACTCCAAAGAAGACTGCAAAGACTCCACAGAAGAATGCAAAGACTCCACGTACTGAAGAACCAGTCAGTTCAGCACTGCCTGCTAGTAAAAGTGAACCAGTTGTGGAAAAGACTCCTAAATCGCCCAAATCACCTAAAACCCCAAAGGTAAAAATGGAGGATGCAAAAACTCCAAAATCAGCCAAAAGAAAGGCATCAGATAAAAGTGATACTTCAGCTGTAGATCCCACAGAACAAGCCACGACTCCTGCTAAAACTCCTAAAAGGACTGTAAAGAAGACGCCTAAAGTCGATGATAGTTCGTTAACTCCCCTTCGAAGATCCCTTAGGGGTATAAAAAAGGATCTCTCTTAGACTCCTGCATCATAGAAAACAGAACAAGAGTAAAAAATAACACTGCTCATGTCATGGATATAATTTAGATTTATAATTTAAAGTCCTTTTATAGTACAATTTGCTGAAACTGAAAATAAGAGGGTTGGGAACCAAAGTATATAATTTTTGAGAGGGAGGACTTGATTTGTTATAGACTGTTATGTATGTAAAGCAACATGAATTGTATTGGTTGAATGAATAGGCCGAAAGTATATGGTTGGTGTGTATTTTTTCCTATATCAAGATGTTGTTCAGTAATAAGTTTCACAGATATTTTAGAAATTTTTGGTTTACTGGCTAACCAAGCAACAGTGATTTATTTAAGTGAAACATCTTGTCTTGTACCATACATTGTATTTCCATGTTTGCAGAAATCCTTATGTAATTACTGTACACATGTGTTCTACAGTAAATTTTGGATTTTTTCCAATAAAATTGTTAATGAATTAGTTGAAATAATCATTGTCCTTACTACTTTGAAATGACACAGTTGTTGTATTGTTTTTTAATGTAATTAATATGCCTTATTCAAATCATGTAATCATCAAATATATAAACCAGGATACCATTTTCAGACAGGATGACAAATAGTATTGAATTTGAAATATTCATATCTGAAGACTGATTTTTATATGGCTGGCTTCTGTTATTTAAAGTTTTCAGTTAGTATATCC
>BOPN01007070.1:0-10000 GCA_017312705.2 Penaeus japonicus
TATAGATATAGATAAGTATAATATATATACATATATACTTATATTCATATGCATATACATATATACTTATACACATATACATTTTTTTCTCCGTCGTTTCTTTGGCAAGCTTGGGTACCGTCTTTTGTCCTCAACGCCGTGCTATCGAACGCCCATCGCACTTTGTACCGAGACCCTCCTCCCAGAGAACATCCTCACCTGCCTGTCCTCCACCTATCTTACACCCGGGAAATCCATTCCCCTCCCTGCTCACTTCAGTCTTTCAACTGCAGACTCACCCTTCGGCGCAACATAAACATATATAAACATATAGAAACAGATAAGTATATATAAATAAATAAATATAAATATATATATATATATATATATATATATATATATATATATATATATACATATATATACATATAGATATATATATACGCACACACACATACACACACACACACACAGACACACACACATACACACACACACACACACACACACACACACATACACATACACATACACATACACATACACACATACACATACACATATATACACACACACACACATACACATACACATACACATACACATACACACACACACACATACAAAATCATACTGAAATATTTTTCAGAACAAAGAAAGTGATGTTTCAGAGGGTAATCAAGCTTCAAATATCAAACAATTTTTTTTATTTAATATCAGTATGAAACTGGAAATCAATAACTTATTTCTACATTTTCTTATATACATCATTACCATCAGTTTTATCCGACAGAACAATATAGTCTCAAATAAAATAATCTTTTCTTTACAAAGCAAATAAGAAAAACAAAACAGGAAAAATTTACCAAAAAACAAATAAATATAAAAATGCAAAATAAAAGCTTTCTTTTTCCTTCATAAGCAATTATACAAATAAGAAAAATATTTTTCCTTGTAAAAATTGACTCAAAAGAACAATGAATCCAAATAACAATAATTTCCTATAGAAACCAGAAAAAATAGAGGGAAATAAATAGACAAATATACACATCTAAGTCTTTGTCCCAGCCGGCACAGATATCTCCGTCTCCTCCCCGTCTCCTTCCATCACATTCTCTGGCGGGACTTCTGTGACGATGAAGCTGTGGCTCTCCGACAGGTCGATGATCTGCTGGGGCCCCGGGGTTGCCAGGTGGCTACTTGTGTCACTTGGATTCAGTGTCTCGTCGGCCACTGAGTAGGCTCCCCCTAGGCCGCTCGCATCCATGTCCTCCACAGGCGGGACACTCACCGGCTGGGGAAGGAAGGGAGAGGAAATGGTGAGGGGATGGTCTCGTATATGATTTACTGCCAGAGCATGTTGCCATGTTTGCCGACCTATAACTATTCATATATTGCAAAATGATGTCAAAATCATCAGAGTTACTGAATACAGATAAAAGAATGCCTAGCCAAATGGCTGCAGACCAGTAACATTTCAACTTTAGTTCTCATATCATAATAACCTTGCAAAAATATTGTAATATTCTTAAATAATCTATCTGAACAATTGTGGTGACTTGAAATCATCAATACACTGTAGAAATGACAAATTTTCTGGAAATGCCAAGAAGTTTCCAAACACCAGTTGCCATTTGCACTAAAAAGGCAATATCAAAATAACAACAGAAATGGTGTTGCTTCCCAAATGTAAAGTGCATCACAGAAACATCACAACAGAAAGAGAACGGCTTTGAGTTTAAAATGTGTTATCTCAGGAAACCAAAACGGATCAACCCTGAATTAAGTTTGTCTAATTCTGCCACAAAAGTGCTTCCAGTAGCCAATTACAAGTTTTGCACAAGAAGAATACCTAGGCCATTATCTGAGCATTCATTTAAAACTTGGGAGGATTTAAATAGGGTATAAATCTTAAGTATTTTCTAATACATATAAAAAAGTTTATTTCAGAATAATACATAGATAAAGAATAACAAGTACTCTGAGGTTTCAAAACTGATGACAGATATTTATGCTTAGCTACTGTGAATTTACTCCAAGTGAGTGTGTAGGTCATTGAAGAGTCCTTACAATAATTTTCAATGAATGTAATAAAACATATATTTTTTCTAATGCAATTGTATCCTTCATAATTTTCTCATGGCTCACTATCGACAAAGAGAAACTCACCAGGGGGTCAGGTATGGGTGTGTGGTAGATGCAGGTGGTAGTATGGGGGGTTGAGATCACAGGCATGGAACAGCCATCATCGCCGTACCTGCTGACGCCACAGGCCCCAAAGAGCACTTGGTTCGGGTCCTGATGGCAGGAAAATTTACAAGAAGCAGCAAGAAATAAGAAGTAGGAAGTATCAAAAGGCAGACAAATACAAGATGTGGAGTGGTCTCTTAATCATTTTAGGACCTCTGTGTTCATGAATGTTCAGTACAATAATATTTCAAAGGAATAAATACATAAATATATCTTTATTGTCAAGCTATGTTAACAATTATGATCACTCACTCATTTCCATAATAACACTTTTATGAAGATAAACTTACATGCAAGATATGCTTGACACAGTATTTTGAAAGAGGTATTGACTTTTCCCCACATCGCCAAGAGCCCTCGCTGTAGATGCACTTCACACACCCAACACTTGGTCCAGGCTTGTAGTTTACACCTTCTGTCACCTGAGAGGGAAAAGGAGAAAGGGAAAGAGAAGGATTAATGTCTCAATTAAAAGGTATAAGAGGACATAAAAAAATAAGATGATGATGATTAGCTTAACCCATTCGCAGCGGTTGCCTTGCTATTACGTTCAGTGGTTTTGGGTCAGACGCAGGCAACGAGATATTTGGTCAAGGCCAGTGCTCAGGGTGAGCAGGTATACTGCGCTCGCTCGCAGCTAGCATGCCCGAGAATCCCGAGGCGTTAGGCTTATGTATTCGAAAATCCCGGCATCCCGACCATTTAGAGCCGGGATAGCCCCGGTGTGAATGGGTTAAAATGATGTAAAAAGAAAATGTAAACAAAATACATATTATCTATATTTTTTAGCCAAGAACTGGAGTGTCTCACAAAATTATGAATCCTTTACCTTAAAGTTCATTAATTATGTAACTGCTTCAACCAATACTGATCTACAACCCCTAACTTTCCTCAAGTGTGGAAATTTACAAACTTAAAATTAGTTTTAAACCCTTCCACCCAATGATATGCTGGTATGCATCACAGGGACAAGCCAGTGTTTCCCTTTGCCCAATCCCATCAGTGGCCAAAATACCAGATTTTCCCTAGTTGATTTCCCATCTTATGCTGGAGTACTAGCTTGGAGAGGTTGCTGAAACTTTATGAATACTTTCTCCTTTTTGGGGGTATCTTGTAATCAGGGGGTTCATCTTATTTTTCTTCTACTTAGTTATCAGTTATCTAGATTTATTGAAGATAAAAAAAACTTCTCCCCACCTAATTTTAAGAAAGAGAACTATGGCATACCTCAAAACCTACCTAAACATATTCACTATTTGGTAAGTACTACTCAAATCTGGTCTAAATTCCTAAACATTGTAGAAACTTTGAGAAAGGCAATTGTACTACATTAACACCATTCACCACTCACCTGTCACACACCTAAACACTCATAAAAGTATAATAAATATTTTTTTAAAATACATAAACAACCTCCTAGCTCACCTGCAAGCGTCTCTCATATTGTTGTCGGTACAGGAGTGCGTGCGTTCCCAGGTGGCGATGGTACCTGACCATAGCCTTCAGCTGGTTGTACGCGTTTCTTTCCTCTGGCGTCCCCTTTGGCTGGGCATGAACACTGGCTGTTGGAGAAGATATATCTTTTTATACTTCATTAAGTCTGGGGAGGCTATTTCATCAATGTGAATGTAAACCACAAGATGAATATATAATATCAGAAAGAAACACTAATGCTACATGATCATGTTCATGAGTATAAGCTTATGATACAACCAACCATAAAATCATTTTCCAATAAAAAAAATTATGGGTATCGTTTTCATTTTTTAGTACATATATATATTCATATTTAAAGCTAATACAATGATTTCTTATAAGACAAAAAAAAATCCTATTAAACTAAAAATGAAAAAAAATATTTGACTCAAGTCGTTTTACACAAGTTCCCTATCTTTTTTTATTCTTCTTCTTTTTTTTCTTTTACTTATGAACTTATGACACTACTAAAACTATAACATGACACTTTAACAATTAAATCATCTGAAACTGAAACTTGTATAGGGTCTCACAATTAAACAGGCAAAACACTGGCATGAAATGTCAGTTAATAAATAAAAGTTAATAACAAGCAACATTTGAAAGTTCTCCCAAAATAGCAAAATAAGAGAATATCAATAATAAGCATACCCATTGTCTCCTTCTCCGTGCGTCCTGCTTGCAAGTATTTACGCCTGCTCTCCCTCAGAATGTGGGTGAGCCTTTTGTATTCTCCTATGTACATTGCCTGTATCAATGAGAGAGAGAACTTTAGAATTTGGACATGTTATGTTAAAGTAAGAAAGAAAGAAAGAGAGAAAGAAAAGGGAGAGGGAGGAGAGTGAGGGAGTGGGAGAAGGAGAGTGATGGAGAGGGAGAGGAAGGAGAGGGAAGAGATTTAAGGGGAAGGAGAGTGAGGGAGAGGGAGAGGGAGAGGGAGGGAGAAACATGATAAAAACACACCTTTAATCTCTGAAGCTTCTCCAAGTAAATCCTTGTAATCTCCTCTGTTGTAAATACTTGGGCATGCTCCAGGGGGTCGGCATCAGAGTCAGCCGAGTCCAGTTCGCTGTCAGCCTCACGTCTGGGAAGGGAGTCGGGTGGGAGTGTGGAAAACTCCCCCTCACTGTCTGTGTCACTGGCATACTCTAAGGCAGCAGATGCAATGCCTGGGACACTTGCAGGATCTGGAATAGCTGAAAAGAGAGAAATTATACTTAATATTTATGTCTTTGAGTTAATTACAAGATCTTTATAGCATAAATGAGTTGCCTTCATTAAATAACACAAATGTATGCTAAGATCCCTTCATCTTTAAAATATCACTGCATATAACATGAAGTACAACTTGCTGGGAAAAAGATCAACCCCTTCTGTTCATTTAGTGATCCAGTTTTCTATCTCAAAATTCCTTTTCATTCATGGCTTAGGACCATGCCTTCTTTCAAAGGACTTTAGGATTTGGCAGTATGAGCCCGTTACCCAGGGTGGATGCTCAACCTATGCTTGGACTGAAGCCGGGACACGAATCTGTGCGTTTAGAAACACAAGCCTTCTGTGCTGACAACTACCCTACTGTGGGCCTCCTGACTTAAAAATCTAGTAAAAGATTTATTAAAAACTGAGCATGAAACCTGAGAAAAATTGGTGTAATGTGTTATGATCTTCAACCCTGTATACATGCTTTACTATGGATGCCTGTATTCAATTTATGGCAACCTGTTAAAAGAGAGAATATCTATATAAACATACTCTAACAAAGACAAAAATACAAAAAAGAATGAAAAGAAAGTTTTACACATCACACAACTGGCCATTCAAGAAAATACAATAACCTATATAAACCTCAATAACAAATTTATCATAAATTTACAAGACGTCTTGGAATTTCGTATTTCAAAAACATCCTAGTCTAGTTATAGTCATGACAAGACATCATAAATCTTGGAACTTTAGAAAAAATAAATATGAAAGTTTTTTTAATAGGACTGTGTATTACGATCAGGAAGTTAGTCCAGGAGTTTTCCACTTCTCTTTTCTTTAATCTAAAAACAAGAGACGGTGTCTATTCCTGCTTTCGTGACAGTGGGACTGAACTCCAGATAGCTCACACACACACATAGGAATTGATTTTCTAAGTCTGACAATGTTAGTTCTTGAGTTAAAACCTTTGATTAAAAAACAATAATTCCCTTGTCCAAAATCATGAAAAAGGGAGAAAAAACACTGTCCTCAAACTTCTAATTTTTACCTTGTGCAGGTAATAAATAAATCCCAAAGCTACAGCTAGTACCACTGGGTTAATACATAATCATATTTTGTAGTCAACTTATGTCCATTTTAAATTTGCTACAGAATGATTTTATCTCAAGGACTGTACACCAATGCAACAAGTAACATTCAACATTTTGTAATTATGGCAAAACAAATGAGGCCCTGTGCATAAGGGAGACAAATAAAAATATAGGTCTAGAAAACACATTCATATTACGGAAAAGTGAAAATAACCTCACCCAACTTTGGTTTACAAGCTAGAACAAATTTTTTCCCTCTACTTCACCCATTAGCAGCAGATGGCATGATTTGCTGCCAAGGCAGAGTCAGTCATAGACGCGGATGGCACCGTGCAAGACAATGTAAACCCGTCATCCTACTGCATACACCTTTTTTTAATACCACGACCAATGGGTTAAAAGCTCTTTAATCCATTTGTGCCGGTTGACTTACTATCACGTTTTTGGGTCAGACGCCGGCAACGAGATATTTAGTCAAGGCCGGCGCACCAGGTGATCATGCAGTACAGCAGTCGTTCATGGCAAGTGTGCCCGAGAATTCCAAGGTGTTAGGCTTATGCGTTCGAATATCCCAGCATTTCGACCATTTAGAGCCGAAATAGCCCCCTCATGAATGGGTTTAAGTGTATATATGAAGTATACACGAAGTTTAGTACTTTTGCTCATGAGTAAACTCACATATCACGGTAAAACAAAAAAATTCAGAGTTATGGTAAAATGTAATGATTTTTCATTTCTTTTAATTCTGAAATATAACTTGAGATGTTGACATTTGCAGTCTGGGACATAATTATGACCTAGCAGTAAAATTATAAGGATGCATTCTTTACCACTTCTGCATTTATCAGCGCTGGACCTTTGCTGAAATGTGGTCTTCACATACATGTTTTCTATCAAGATTTTAAGAACATAGTTATGTAAATAATTTAGAATTTGTTGTTAACCCGATGCCGCCGGGCGCCGTCCACAGACGGCGATTTTTGTAATATTCATAGCGTCAGGTGCCAGCATGCACCGTCAATCGTATAATTGATTTAGGCCTATGCGTCCGAGAGCCCCGGCATTGCAGCCATGCAAAAACGGAACAGTGCCAGCGGGAATAAGCAAAATGGGTTTCAACTCACTTCCAAAACCTAGATGGCACCACTTTCTTCTAGCACCAGCAGGAGAGAGAACCTTGAATGGCACCCATCTACGGTCTCTAGCAAGCACTATCTCTATAGAGGGATGGCACATAGCAAGTTGCCGACCTCTTGCTCTAAAGTACCGCAGATGAAAGATGTGCAGGCAGTACGAGAGGAGAAAGGTGACTCACATCATGCCCAATGGCTACTATGTGCCCCTGTGCCAGTAGGGATGCCTTTTATTGTGGCACTCACTGTCAAAAGCACAAGTTTCCTTCCTCTTCCCTACCTCTTCATTTTGGATGGTTATAAGTTTCGTGTTTGTTCGTGACAGCACAGAAATACGAAAAAATAAAGTTGCTTTTTGTCCCCCCTAAAACAGTAATACTTCTATCACATTGAGTATAAAGAAAAAAAATGAGTTGATATGGACCCTGAACTACAATTTTAGTCAACTGCAGAATTGATGGAGCCTGTGATATGACAGATATAAATTTCTAAAAACAGTAAAACACACAAAAAAACAAAACACAAAAATGTCTCTAGCTCTACAATGAGTGACGAAAAGGGAGTGGGAAAAATCAAATTATGTTGCAGAAGCTGCCTCGATCAGAAATAAAACTCATCCTGGAGCCTGTGTAAGCAAATCTATCCACCGTCGGCAATGGGTTAATAAACAATTCTCGAAGTAGTAAATGATGAACATATTTACAAGATGTGTGGAGGAAGGTCTACTACATTATTCCTAAATCAAGGTGATATCCAAGCTGTTATAATACACAAAATTGATGTTTCAATTTCATTTTAAAATTTCATACATTGGAAGTTCATAATACTTTATAATGACTTATAAACCCATTCGCGCCGGTTGACGTCCTATAATGTCAATGTAATATTTTGCTCCCCCTGTATGGCATGCTAGAATGGCATGATCTCTCCCACAAAATGTATGTTTTACATCATTAGATATGCACATAATTATAGAGTTCCATTTGTATAGACATTTTTATTCACTTGTGAAAATAATGTAAACAAATAAAAAACCTCCAATTATCACCCCGTTGAAGTGGCCGGGTGAAAAATGCTCATAGAAGCACAGCCCAATATCATGCTGGGAGACATCTCGTGCTTAGTTACTGCACACGCTTGTTATCTAGCCAGTGGGAGCAGCATTATGTAAATTAAGCCCCAGTGTGAAAGGGTTAAGAAATATCACACTGTCTTGTAAAATGGTCTATACGAGTATAAGATATGCTTCGATAAGGCCCCTAGTTCTGCTTTTCATTAAGCACCAAGGATTTTTTTACTGTAGTAATAAAGGTACTTTCTGAATCAGCAACTCTCCTTCACACCTTTGTCCCATGTCTAACAAAGGAACTCATTTCATCTTAGTTACCAAAACAAATCAACTTTATCAAGGACTGAGCAATCAAGAATCAGGCCACCTCATGGTGCATGAAAAATTGCAAAAAAAAATGGGTTCATAATAAAAAATAAAAAAAGTGTTATGAAATGCAAAATATACAAAATAGGCAAAATGATCCGAATGCAAGAGGAAGGGAGTAAGGGGGATGATGAAAGACCCTAAAGAAAGCATAAACTCAAACCAAACACTCTAGGCACATACCATAATTGAATGCTAATCTCTCACATGAGGTACCTTGCAGGCTTCTGAAGATTTCTTCTGCAGTATTTTACAGTTTAACCCCTAAAATTCTATGGAATCGGGCTAGGTGCTTCAGTCCTATCTGCCATAACTGTGAAAGGCCTGTTAAAAACTGGTGGGATTTTTCCTGTTTCTTTCATTATGAATGGGGCATATGGAGTGTCTACTAATGATGATTGGCAAGTTTCCCTCAGCCACCCACTATATCAGACCCATATCACCATGCCCCTTGAAGACCCTCCTTTCCCTCAAACCAATCAAATAGTTCAATTCCCTGTCTCTCTTTTCGTTTTTCTTACTTGCGAATGTAGGCAAACCCTCTACATCCCTCTATGTCCCCCAAGCCCCCTCCCACTCACACCATACTCTTACATAATATTCAGTATGGTCTTTTTACTATCTCAGCATCTAAATAAATATTTCATTGTGTTCTATGACAAAACTTGCTCTTTATTACTTCATGTGTGTTTTATTTGCATGGTTTATCAGCCTGATCTCCCTGTGCTCCTATACAGCCCTCCCCCATCAGTGAAATGTACATTTTCTGGTGTGTGGATTCAAGCTCTTGAAATAGTAAAGACTAAAATTGGCCTTAGAATGCAGCTAGAGGGACAGACATACTAAAACCTTTGCAGCTGGTTATTTGATAGGGTGAAACATTATATGTTGGGCCAACTGTACAATAGATACTTGTAAAAGAGAGCAGTCTTCATTTCCTTCATTCAGTTAGTTCCAAATTGCAAGAGAAATTTTGAAAAAAATAATCTAGTAAATAATCCTACCTAAAAGAATGATAAATATATTTATGGTCTCTCGTGTCACTATGCCATGCAAAAAAACAAACATAATTCATACATATATAAGGATTTATAATTTTCCCAACCATTCTACCCTAAAGAAGCCAAACAAGATTGTGATCATCCTTACCATTTTGCCCCGCAGTATGTGTGTCCATCTGATGGTGGGCCAGCTGGGTGAGCAATGTCTCAGGGGTCTCGCGGGGCTGGACCTTCCGAGCTGCTCGCTGCCGCACCATCAGGGATTTGCGGGAGTGTTCACTGCAGTACCTGCTGGAAGTGCATTTCCCTTCAGTACATGGTTCAAAGATTTACAAGAAGTTATTGTGGAATCATAGATGACAGTATTGCAAATTTGACTTGCTGGTCAGAATAACTCTAGTCTGAACTATTCAACTTCAACAACACTGCAAT
>BOPN01007070.1:37500-60000 GCA_017312705.2 Penaeus japonicus
CTCCTGTCGTCAATATAGCAAGTGTATGCAGCTTCACGTGGCTGCACTGAACCTCGCTGAGAGTTTTCCCCCTAAAGTATTCATAGGAAAAGCAGAAAGAGGTTATGTATGAAGAAATATGCATATAAAATTGGAATTACAGTATGCATTCATAAATGAAACTATGTACACCATGTAACTGTTACAACTAATTACAAAGTGAATTTACAGATATAACTATGTATAGTGTGAATATACAAACATAATTAGGTACATGTATTTATGGGAAACTACGTGATGGCATATAAACGTTCCTATGATATAAAATCATATCAACATTCATGGGTTAAAATCATAAACTTTGCTTAGCTTAGCTACACTTAAATTCAGCAAGATAGAGCTTGGATATTGCAAGATATTTTTACGAAGATAGAGCTTGTATTGGTTCTTTAATTAACAGTAAGTTGAACTGGTGGTCAACAAGCTTATCATAGCATAATATACTCAAAGGTTTGTTTGCCCTAACCAGTGGGTAAATTGCAGAAGCCATAGCATCGTTGGGCTTAGTAACATGAGCATAAATTCATGACCTTTGATAAGTATTTGTGACCTTACCTTCATTTTCTGGAGTTTACCCCTTTTCACTGTATTTGTCACATATGACTTTATGACATACTCACTAAAATCACCATTTCTTGAGCAGTTGGATATGATTAAGACAAATTAAGTATTTATTTTGAGTGAAAACTTTTAGTTTCTGAATTAGCAATCTGCCCTCCCCCCTCCCTCTCCAGCAGGCTTGTGGGACCCGTGGGAAATCAGGACTCGCCTGAGGGGGAGATGCAGAGTACTTGAAGTATGGTATACCTACATTAAATAAACAAGAGATATGATTACCTTATAATTTACTCACCCACATGGGCTATTGTGTGCACAGCTATTGCAATTGCCTCCTTGCCTAATAGCTTTATAGTTAATGGGTCACCAGTCTTTATCCAGAGCTCAAACTTATTCTTAATCTCGCAGTAAACCTCTTACATGCATTGTAGACCCATTAATGCTAGGACTGATTCAGTTGCATGTTGCATTTTGCCAGGGTGTATTCACAGGGCACAGAACTTGCTATGGGGTTTGCTACCACTAGCTGCAACACAATCAAAACACTCAGCATAGTTAGTTGTCAGTCTTTTATTTGCCAATTTTACAGACTTTTCATGTGCAGTTATATATAAGTCATTTAACCCATTCACGCCGGGGCGGTTCCGGCTTTGCATGGTCGTAATGCCAGGGTTTTCGAATGCATAAGCTTAACGCCTCGAGATTCTCAGACGCACATGCCGTGAACCTGGGCTGCCCGCTCGCTCACCCCGGGCGCCGGCCTTGCCATGTCTTGTCCCCGGCGTCTGACACAAAAACCATAAAACGTGTCCGCACGTCAACCGGCGCAAATGGGTTAATGAGGTATATCAGAGTTGAAATAGACTGAATACATTTACAGGAGTCCAATTTAGCTCTCTCTGTGTAAATGAAGGACTATGTAATGGAATTCAACCTCTTTTACAAATGCACACACACATATACATACATACATCCATATTAACCTGTTAATGATGGGTGACAAGATATTAATAAGTGGTGGCAGGGCCAGCCAACAAGGACGAGATATTTCGTCGCGGCTATCCTCCTTCGGCACGCCGGGTGATCGGGCTAATAGCGCTTGGCTGCGGCCAGTGCAGGCGAGAATCCTAAGGTGTTAGGCTTATGCGCTCAAAATATTCCGGCGTTTCAACCATTTAGAGCCAAAATAGCCCCGTCGTTGACGGGTTAATTACATACATATACATATTTATATATACTTATATTTTTATATAAATTCACACACATACACATTTCCACACTGTTGTTACCATGATACCATTGTATGAGGAAAAAAAACAGTGTTAATAATTGCATCCCTCTAGCAATATTGGAGGGCATATGACGTGACAATGTTACTCTTGTCACTCTCTGAATACATACACATGTATATATTTTGAATCTTTGTACACATATATGACCTCCAAGTCTTGTCACCCAGTGAGAAGTTCCATTAAAAAGCTACATCAGCAAAGTCATTGTATAGGGGTTAACCTAATAACAACAGGGTGGTTTTGGCTCCACCTGGTGCTATTCGCCCACTCTGGCCGAGGCCGCCCTCTGCACACACAATCATCTGACGTGCCAGCTATATAAAAAGCCTTGAGATAATATCATGTGCGCATCAGCTGTTGCTGCCACCACAATGCATGATATCACATTACTTGGTGTTTACAGGTTAATGTGTTTCCCACACCTGTACCACTACAGGATATGCATACATCATCAATACACTAACTGGCTCTAAACTGCATTGCAGAATAAGCAACAAGAAACCATCCTTACCTTGGATTGGCCTATCACTCTAAGGGTATTATTCATTAGTTATTGTTTGTAGACAAACTGAACATCACTTTTGTATGATTACAGGATTTAGAATTTTTTCCATTATTTCCTTTCTGTTGTCATTTTAAAAATTTCTATAGATAGACACGCTCTTACATGAATTTTGCTTTGTAATATTTATGCAGAATTCTGTGTAGCTGTGGTTCTTTAACCCATTAATGCCGGATGTCATGCCATCACGTCATTGGAATATTTCACTCTGGTCAGATGATTTCCCATCATGTAATGATCTCTCTCTTTAAATACACATTTTACATAGTTACATATGGATATACTCTAGCAGTTGTATTTGTAAGGACATTATTCTTGAGGTCAAAAAAAGAAAAAAAAGGCTTTGTATCCTGTTGCATTGGGCGGCGAAAAGCACCTGGAGCCATAGTAAGGCATTGTACCGGGAGAGATCTCACATGTGGAGGTTGCATGCCGTTGTCATCTTCACATCAGGAGCAGCATTTGGCAAATAATCAGCACAAATGGGTTAACTAGGGGGTGAGAACCAGTAGGCAAGTAAGAGTGATTTGCAGGAGGTACATGCCCAGGGAGGATGAGTAGAAAAGTTCTCAAATTTATGTATTATCTTTATAAGTGGGGCATCCATGTCTAGAAATTTAAGCATCTTTAACCCAATCACACTGGATGACATTCTATCACACCATGGTCTCTCCCCACATATACCTTATATAGTTACATATATATATATATACACATTGTGGTTGCGCCAAGCCTCTAAGAGGCTTAGCACAGCATTAAGCCAGGAGAGATCTCTTGTCAGAAAGCTCCATACATGCCTGTTATCTTGCCAGCAGGAGAGGCATTAGGCAAATATACTTCCTATCACAAGTGGGTAAAGGGCATAGCTATGATGTTGTCATAGGGGAAAAAATTAAAATTGAATATAATTTTGGATAATAATGATGTACAAGAGGTTAAGATGTTGCTACCCAATAATGACTTCCTACATGAAATTGTGTATTGACGAAGGAAGTTTTTCTGCCTGTATTTGTTTTTTGGTTTAAGTTTGAGAAATTTTCACTGAATGTATGTAAGTTCAACTAGTTATTTTAGTTTTCACTGTATGCATTAACTCATTGCCGATGGGGTGCCTAACAACCTAACTGATCATTAAGGTGGGTGGTCTACGGCACTCACAGCACTGGCTAAAAATTAGAGGGACGGAAAGGGTTTTCTCTGCCCTCTGGGTAATGCAGACTAGCGCAAACTATATTTTTCCATAAATACATCATAAAATGCGAGTTTAGGCTGATTTTGGAACCTTGTAGCTCAGGAGCTAGTGCCATTACAGCCATAATACTTTAAGACTGTGTGCACGCTTCAACTGTGAGCAGATCCCAATATTGCGTCATGTACACATTGACACCCATATATTAGGCCTAATTGGTGCCAACATGTATGTCTTGGCACCTGTATGCAATGGGTTAAGCTAATTAGAGCATGTTATGCAAAAGTACAATAAATCAGCCATAGGTCATATGGGAAAGTAGTTATGAAGGTCTTGGTGTTAATCTTGGTAGGGTAGAGTTATTTAGTGGATAAAAAAATTACACAACCACAGTTCTTGGTAGATGACTACATTCGTTTGTCAGCTTTTAGTTAGCTTTTTTTAGTGTTGATACTTGTTCATGTTGCAAATTTTGAAATACGATAATTTTATGAATATCATACCAAATAATTATGGACCCTTATTTGACAATAAATCACCAGGGAGGAATAGAATAATTTGTAGAGACAAAATTTTACCAGCAGCACTTAGTCTCTGTCACTGCAAGTGGGTTTTATTTTTTTGTAGACATTTTAGCATTTATAACAAGGGAGGTATGGTGAACCTGATTGAATGGGTGTAATAAAATTCAATCTGTGATTGGTTGTGATTTGAAAAAAAATTATATCTTGTTTGTAATTTGCAATGGAAGGTTATTTTGCAAAAAAATGTGCAGAAAAAAGGGCCTCTAATACAAGATGAGGTTTTAGAAACTGACTGCCTACCACTAATAATAATAGTTACTCTGGATAATTACTTGATATAGTTTTATATGACAATGAGGCTTGCACAATTACTGTGACCTGAATTGATTATAATCTTATTTTATATAGAAATATACTTTCTGAAGCTCCTTTGACCTTCATTCTTCCGTGAAAATCAATCCAGTGATGCATTTTTGCTTTACCTAATGTGCACTTGTTTGGAAAAGAAAGCTATGAGGGCTTTGTGTTGCCTCTTGTTTGGGACATCACAGAGGTTGGCAGTCTGAGGCAGTTTAGCTTCATTTGTAGTATTGTGAAGGTGGTTGTGGTTGTGTTTGTGGTATGACATACATTGATGATGCACGTAGGTGGTTCACCCTTGAATAATCAGATAGTCCAAGCTCTATGGAGACAGAATATACATGAATGATATTTGTTACTCGTTGCCTTCACAGCGTGGCATGGAGGCTATCATAGTTCCTATGCATGTGGTCCTGCAAGCCTTTTGAATGGGGAGGGAGATTTGGAAACTCAAACTCTAGGTTTGCATGGAAAGTTCAAATTGGATTCATTATGATCACACTGAACTCCAATTAAAATTATTCCATAGCTTGCTACCTAGCACCTCCTCCTCCTTATAAGGGTACTGAAACTTGTGATTTTACATTAACCCATTCCCGACGGGGGATTTCTAGCCTAGAATGTCCAAATGCCGGGGCTTTCGAATTATTAGGCCTAAATTAAATGAATAGCTGGCACAATACTGTGCCGCCCGGCAACTGGGCTTTTGAATGCGCGGTACACATGCTGTACCACCCGTCCTGTGTGGGTTAAGCCTTACATGTATAGCTCAAGTGATCTGTTGTGGACAGGGCCTATGAAATTGGTGTGGGCATGCCAGATGGGGGTTGTTGGCATGTAATTGATGTGTGTTTCACCTGAAAACCATTTTGCTAGCCAACTTTTCTCTCTCTCTCTCTCTCTCTCTCTTTCTCTCTCTCTCTCTCTCTATGTTGAGAGACTTGGAGGAAACCAATATGCTATGGCAATGTTTAGACAAATTATACTTGTAGTTTAGTCTCCATACTGGAATGCATGTTGTATAGTGTATTACAGATTACAGAGGAGGAAATATGAAGTTTGACCGAACATTTTTGTTTTTATAACAAAGTAAAAAATCCATTGACGACCGTATGCATTCCTCCTCACAAAACAGCCAAACTGGCATTGGCACTTTACACTCCCCACACTTGGTCCAAAAGGATCATGCCATCATGTGTTGCCACCTATCTACAATAAGTTTAAGGGCTAAGGGTAATCCTTCTTGCCTATAAGGATTGGTAATCTCATTGCATTTGTTGGAGGATCATAAACATTGACCAAGCTAAAACAAGTATTTCTCTTTTTATCTCTTCATGTGCTTTTATGTTTATTTTGATGGTCAAAATTTCACCATCTCCAATGTGAATTTCATGTTCATTGAAAAGGCTTTCAGGTGATCTATATTCATTATTCCACCTTTTCCTTGGTTGTATGAAGTTTGGTTTTTGATCTTGTTCATGGGTACTATAAACACAAACAATTTTGTAAACAGATTCCCCTTATTATAAATTTTTTCCAAAGAAAATTGAGATTCATTAGGAAAATAACAAAAATATGATAATTGTATATATAAGGACTGCAGTTGCATAAAATTCAGGGAATGCTCAGAATTTCATGTTTAAAAGATTTATGAGAGATGCCTGTCATATATGTGTGCTATATGGTTAAACTATATCCCTTTTGTATATTCTATGGATGTTATTTGCAATATGGGTGTGTGATAATTAAATTTAATTGCAGTTCATCATAAGATTTTGTTGAGTTGTTCTCCCTATGTTACCCATAAATATTGCTGTACCTAATTGCCTATGCATGCATCATGAGGAAAATTTATTAGTTAAAAGATAAGGAGATATTTCTACAGTTTTGAATGTTGGAGATTGAGTTTAGTATATACAGTAAATGTATTTTTCCAAAGTTATCGCTAGCATTACAAAACCAGTGCTACATAATCAGTACATGTACATTGTAGCAAAACTGCCAATAATAAGAGCATCAATTTGTTTTTATGTTCATTAGTTGATTAGTTCTGTTAGAAACACATGGAAGTCATGTCAGAGATATAGAAATATATAATATGTCAGAGCTTGATTTATATTATGAATTCTTACATACATGATTTTTAACAATTTGTGCAACCTTGGGTGTTTTAGAATGTGATGTAAACTCAAACAGGCATCTATTGCATATATTGCTTATGAATGGAGTTATTTCACTTGTGTTATGAAGACACTCCTGGGCACAGTTTGGGATATTTTTGTAGGTTTTGATACACTTAACTCCTTAACCCATTTGCACTGGACTATCATGTCATGGGAATATTTTACGTCCTATCACATTATGATCTCACCCTCTAAATATACGTTTTACATAGTCATGTGTATGTGTATATTCATTGCACTTGCATTTGTATTGACACATGACTTAAAAACACACACACACACACACACACACACACACACACACACACACACACACACACACACATCTCAGCATCCCAAAGAATCGGGCCGGTGTAGAGTGCTTTGAGAGGCACAGTGCGGCATAGCACCAGGCGTGTGCTTGTTATCTTCATGTTAGGAGCAGCATAAGGCAAATGATTGGCCTGGTGTTTTGTAGGGCCAACACCTTTTGTGATCGGGTGCGTAGCAGCGGGCTACCACTTCAGCAGATGAATAGCCTGCAAAATTAAGCCTGTGCATGTCAGAACTGCCCCATCATTAACAGGTTAACCTGCTGATAGCATATTGTGGTTTTGTTTTATAAATTTTTCTTACACATTGTTAACTCCAAAAGAACTTAGCCTGTGTATCCAATTCCTTGTTTTCAAAGGAAAAGTTTTTATCTTTTAACTATTATTATTTGGTTTATTGTTGTCTATAGCAATAGTAATAATGATAATGGTAATGTTAACCCGTTGCGGAAGAGGGATAGATTTGCTTGCCCAGTCTCCAGGATGGGTTTTATTTCAGAGCAAGACAGCTTGAAGCATCATAATTTGAATCTTTCCACTCTCTTTCAGTCACTCATTATAAGACTAGAGCCATTTTTGTGATTTGTTTTTTGTGTGTTTTATTGTGTTTAGAGACATATATGCCATATGACAGGCTCTATCAAGGCTTCAATTGACTAAAATTGTAATATATGATACATATCAGCTCATTATTTTCTTTATACTAAATATGGTAGAAGAATTGCTATCTTATGGAAGGGCAAAAAACAACTTTATATAATCACCAACAATGAAGATAACATGAAGAGGTAGGGAAGAGGAAGAAAACCTGTGCTTATGACTGTGAGTGCCACATTAAAAGGCATCCCTGTTGGCACAGGAGCACGTTTTGGACACTGGGTATGGTTTGAGTCAACTTCTTTGTCTCGTTCTGCCTGCACATCCTTCATCTGCAGTACTTTAGAGCAAGAGGTTGTCAACTTGCTGTGTGCCATCGCTCTCTATAGTGCTTGCTAGAGACCGTAGATTGGTGCCATTCAAGGCTCTGTCATACTGGTGCTAGAAGAAAGTGGTGCCATCTAGGTTTTGGAAGTTAGGTTTACTCAATATTACAATAATTATAGTATTTATGACTGCAATTGCCATCATCACCCATTCCTTACTCATAGCACAATGATCAAAAATCCCCAAACGTCATGTGCGCCATGACGCCTGTCGTCAGGCCAAAGCTCCTGTGTCATGTATGTCATGATACCCGTTCGCAATGAGTTAATAGTGAAAATGATAAGAAACAGGAACTTTCAATGAAAATTTTAGTCATATGATAAATAGGTGGTATGTGGGACTACCGATTGACTCCTTAGGTTAACCCATTGGAGCCAGTTGATGTGATGACACATTTTGTGGACGAGCTATGAGGGCAAGCCGCGCGCTCGGGTTGAGTGAGCGGGCAGCCCAGGCTCGCAGCTTGTGCGTCTGAGAATCTCAAGGTGTTAGGCTTATGCTTTCGAGAACCCTGGTATTGCAACTGTGCAAAGCCTGAACGGCCCCGGCGTGAATGAGTTAATAGAGGCTTAAAGAGTATTTTTAGTGTAAAATTACTTTGTGATGTTTGTGTTAATAAATATATATATAGATAGATATATATATATATATATATATATATATATATATATATATACACACATATATATTTATATATTTATATATTTATATATATTTCAGAATTTTAAAATATGAAAGTTAATGTATTACATAAAGGAATAGTCGTTTCTCTCTCTCTCTCTCTTTCAGTTATTATATTAAAGTTAACCCATTCCCGCCGGCACTGTTCCGTCTTTGCATGGCTGCATTGCCGGGGCTCTCGAACGCATAGGCCTAAATCAATTATACGATTGACGCCGCATGCCGGCACCCGGCGCTATGCATATTTCATAATTGCCGTCTGTGGCCGGCGGTATCGGGTTAATAATAAATATTGTGTATATATATGTAGGCCTGTCTGAATGATATCTTGAATTATCATTTTCAGAAATTTTCTCCAGTTTCATGTATAAGCACTACTGTAGTTCTAGACTTAGTTTGGCAAAGAGATAGAGAAAGAAAGAGGAGAAGAGGGTTTTGGTGAAATGAAGTCCAATCTTAGTCATTCCTCCTCTGACATTATCACCAGTTTTACTACATAATTGTGATATCACTACTGAAGCAGTGCAGAGTTTTCAAAGAGGAGTTCACATCACTGTCATTAATAAAATGTGGCTGGGAATATTTTATATTCGGCACATTAATCTCGTTTTCAAGTCTTAAGCTAATGAAATTTTGTTTGGTGTTGTAAATCGGTTCACCATAGGCAAATATGATAATTAGGCGCAGGCCATTAGAGTTGATAGTATTACATTGGAGAATTCACCATTTTTATTACTAACAATAATGTTATTAACTTTAGTTTTTCATTTGGCTTCATTAACTTTACTGATTTTATATGTTATATATTTTTCAGTTTTATAAATACAACAGTTTCCATGTCAGTTTTTCTTCTTCCTCACCCCCCCCCCCCCTTTCTCTCTCTCTCTCTCTCTCTCTCTCTATTTCCATTTTCTTTCATTCATACATTATAAAAACAAAAGATTTGAAGGGTTTCTCTCTCCCCATGGTTTTTCCTTAACAAGCAACTCAGTAACCAATTGGCTATCAACACAGCCATCGTTTACATGCACCGCTTCTACATGTATCATCCCTTCACCCGTTTTCATCGCAACTCCATCGCACCGGCTGCCCTCTTCCTCGCTGCCAAAGTCGAGGAGCAACCCAGAAAGTTGGAACATGTCATCAAAGTGGCCTACCACTGCCTGTTCCGTGACCATCCGCCTCTGGACACGCAGTCGGAGGTGAGTACTTTTTAGGAAGCATTTCTGAGATGGGTGAATGGGTTAAGAAATGGGGGTTGGGGATGATGGGATGAATTTCCGAGTGGGGAACTTATCTTCTTTTGAGATGGATGAATAGGGAAAGCATTGGGGATGGGGAGGACTTTTAGCAGTTGAGGTCAGTAATAGTTTCCCTCTTTCCTCTTTTCTTCTCTGGGGAAATGGAGTGAAGCCATATTTTATTGTCAATGTTGTTACCTTTTTCTTTTTTCCATAAAAAAGTAAGAAATTGTAATAGGTCTTTAAAAAGTAGATTACTAACTATTGACAAATTTGGTGTAGGTGTTCCAGTATCCCCCCTCACCTACCCTCTTCTTCATTGTCTTTCTATTTTTTATCCCCTTCTTAGTATGTGTATGACCCTACTCATGAAGCGACATAATTATGGCTACATATGTCTTTCTAGAGGATAAAACTTTATCTTTAGTCATTATTTATTAAGAAGTGCAGTTATTAATAAAAAATGTAATTATTTCCTCCACTGCCTTCCAAATGATAACTGAAGGAAAGAATGCTTGGCTATATCATGTGGCAGAATTCAGGCAAGGAGGAGAAGGTTACCACATTCCTACCGTTCTTGTATTTCTTATACTGCTCCCTTCTCTCTGCTGCTTTTACAATTATTTCTCTTTCTAACAGACTTACTTACTGGTCCTATTTCTTCCCTTTGATTCATACAGGCGTATTTGGAACGAGCACAGGAGCTGGTCGTGAATGAGAACATTTTGCTACAGACCCTGGGCTTTGATGTTGCCATAGACCATCCACACACACACGTGGTCAAGTGCTGCCAACTCGTCCGCGGTGAGTACCTCCAAAAGAAATTAGGTAGGACCACTACGGCACATATAGACCCTGATAACCTTAGTGGGATCTCTCTCAGAGATGGTTTTTCATGACTGATGTTAAATATTGGGTCTAGTGTGTACGTTTTTTTTTCTGTTCTGTGTCTGTGTCCTCACATGCACACATTAATCATTATTATGTATTATTACTATCACATGTGATTATACAGTTGTCATATTGATGTCATTGAATATTATTGAAACAAAATTTGTTGCCCTTGGTGTATATATTACATTTCAATGAGTTGATATACAAAAGTGGTTGATGAGTACAAAGTTCAAGATTATCATGGAGAGGTAGATCCTCATATCTGCCTCACATGATTGTTGTTGAAACTTTTGCCCTTGTATTTATTATAAGAGGTGACCTTTTATGTAGTGATTATTGTATGATTCATACAATTGTTATTTTGAAATATTGAAATTATATGTAATTTGTTATGCTTTGTATATAGATTGAAATCATGCATGAACTTTTGATCCATAATATGTTGGGGAGAAACCTGTACATAAATGGCAAAGTTAAGGAAAAGTAATGTTCTGATAGAAATTTCTGAAGGTTGGGCTACCAGCAGTTATGGATAAAGGATTGTGTTATTATCTGCTTAAGCCAGTGTTAAAAACTTACCAAAAGTTTTAGCACCATAAAGTTGCCCTATGGAAGTGAATAGAGAAAATATAGATTAGATATGGATAACAATTTTGTATGATTTTGTAAAGATTTTCAGACAATGTATTGTGTGCTAAAGAATTTTTTTGAAAGGATCACACTTTGATTTTGCAAGACTCATGAGTAGTAGACCTGTGAAGTATATACTGGAAGATTAACAGAGGTAAGGACTCCACCCATTGGTGTCAGTGACTTTGCAGGTCGCGGAACAAGATGCCTGGCAAGTAAGTACCCAGTAGAAGATAAATACAAACTAAGAAAAAAAAAAAAAAAGATCAAGGAGTTGCTGGCAAGGCAACACATGTTTGCCAAACCAAAGTTTAAGCTGCAACACTGTTCTAAATCGTTTTGTCTTTTCTTTTCCCGGTGGTTGGCTGCCCTGGTGGGGCGGTCGGCTGCGGGTCACCCACTACCTGGGCTGTGGTGCTCCTCTCCTGGCGTGCGCCCCAACAACAGCCACCAAAGATTTGGCCCAAACCTCGTATTTCATGGCTACCAGCAGGTTATTATCACTGGCTGACTGTTTGTCACTACTGCCAGTAGCAAGTTTCAGTGGGCCTCTCCTGTAGACACTGTCCATTAATGAGGTGGCAAATCACCAGCTGTGCTTCATTGTATCTGCTCCTTCTCTCCATTATAATCATTGTCGTCAGTTTTTACCTCTCCCAGCGCAAGGGTCTTTGGGTTCCCTACCAAACTATCTCCCTTTCTTTTTCAGTTCCTGTTTTTTTATTTTCCAATTTTATGTCCCCCCCCTCCCCATCAGAGAGTTTGTTCCTCTCTTTCCCAAGTGATAATTAAGAATGGTAGTTTAATTAAATACTGGTAAATTAGTTTGTTACATAGAAATAATAGCAGTGACAAATTAAATGAATGCATCTCTGTGTTAGTTCACACTTAGAAATTAGCCATGATAGAAAAGAGAAACAAAGTATATATATCAATGTCAGTTACTTTACTCCTGCTCTTGTATAGGATTTTTAAAAACAAACGAACATCCCTTACTATTTCATCTCTAGGATTGAAACCTTGGTATAGTAGCTCTATGTTCAAAATATTGAAAGAACAAGTCATCTATGACTGGCTTTAGTTGCAAGTATTATATCATGAGGTTATGTACTTTTGTATTGATTTTAGTTGCTTTACTTTTTGTAAGTAAAATTAGTTGTATATATTGTATAAAGCATTAACGGTCATGCTTAGACAATTTGTTTAAAAAAAAAAAAAAAAACTATACTACTTAAAAAGACATGCTCAGTTTTGCCATTCATATTTCAAACAAGTATGTTAGTAGCACAAAGGAGGTCTGGCAAAAAAAAAAAAGAGAATTAAAGGGTCTGTTCTAAATGAAAACCTGACAAGTAAACCAAAAGAGGTAAGGGATGCACAGAATCCATTGTGTTGCCAATGGAGAACTTAGAGCTGTCCTTCATAGAAGTCCATTTCTCCCCTTACTTCCATTCCCATTCTCTCATTCACACACTCTGCCTCCTCGCTATAGGTGATTCTGCTGGACCAGTAGTAGTTCATGTAGAGTATTCTCTAGTTGCATGGCAGACTTTGAAGAGTTTACTTTGGCAGATAATGTATCAGACATATTTCAGTGTTATTAAACAGATAAAACAGTAGTTGCTGGGAAGTTTTTGTTTTTGTTTTTGTTTTTTTTATTTATATATACCCCTGCATTCTTGTTTTGCTTAGGCATATTTCATTTTAAGAATGGCCAAGAGTGAGGAATGTAGCAATTCTTTCTTGTACCATCAGTGGACTTGACATGGTAATATGTCTGTACATGGAAAATTTGCATGATGCCAGATGTTGCGTCAGAATTGCATGGGAGTATTACATGTCTGCTGGAAAGTGTAGCTGTTATTAGGGGAAATTAATATATATATATTTCAGATAGTGGAGAATGGTTCACTGCATGTTTATCAAAGATGAAACGAGTATGAGGTTTAGTTGAGAACAAGGGTTGATATTCTGCCTTGTGAATAAGTCCTTGTTTTATTATTATATATTTATAAATTCATGTATCTTCCTTGATATACTATTGGTCAGTATAGTATATTGTTAACTAATTTGTTTAATGTGCATGCCAATATAATGTGTATTTTTATTTACAACTTTTATTTTATGTTTATTTTATCTCCATGCCCTTTCGTTACTCTAACACACTCCTCCAACTATCTAAACACAACACGGAAACAGAATGACCTTGCAACAAGAAGGGAGACGGTAACAACATGGGTAGAGAGGGATATGCACAGTGTCAAACAATGGTTTACCTGGACAGACCTTGTGGAAGGGAAACAAGTGAAGAGGGAAAGGAAGGGCCCACTGTACCTTGCTCCTGGTGGCACTGGGCTAGCTAGTGCTCCGCTCCTCTCTCTCTCTTTCTCTTTCTCTCAGTCACTCCCATCTCCCTGTCTCTCGCGCTCTCTCTTGCTCTGCCCCATGTTGTGCAAGCAACAGAAGGCTACTCTCAACTATTGGGCACAATAGATGTGGGTGTTCCTTTTGTTATCTTATTATTATTTTTGTTTTTGGTTTTGTTTTTTTATCTTAAAAGTAAATTCAGAGAGAGTGGATGTGCAGCTGCCCTATGGCTGATGAGTATTCAACAGTGCAAAGGCCTGCTCACTGCTCGTTTCCCCCTTGCAGTGCGAGCTTTAAGCCTAGTGGGAATCATCGCTGAAGAGCTATGGGCATTCATAACCATGCAAAAGTCTTTTAGATAAGGACAGAAGTTGAATGGCAAAAGCCTTGAGTGTTACTATAAAAATGAGTCGTTTTTTTTATGGTTACTTGTTTGTTGATTTTTTGTGAGTGCATGTAGCAGACAAGGCCTTAAATATCATGAAGGGAATGTCAGTTTTGTGGCATTTTTCAAGATAAAATGATCATTAGAGAGTCATGGATAGTGATTTTAGGGGGAAACCTTAATTTGCTTTAGCATGTAAACTTTTAGAATTCATAAATATCTATACTTAGACTACAGTAAGATGATCTGAATCTTATATTCATAGATATTGGGTGCTAACAATTTTAGCTTATATTGCATGACAATTACAGGATTATACATATGAAGAGGGTTACAGTTTTGCATGGGTGTCGTGCTCAAAATGGACAGCCTTCCGATGGTTCCCATTCATAAGAATGCTCAAATGTCAGTGCGAGAGTGTGGGTACAAGTCCCAAAGGGCTGGAGGGTCATTGGAGGTCAGGTCACATGTGAATATTTACCTCAATGTCAAATTCTGGTCAACTCTATATACACCTCTTTTCTTCTAGGTTTGTCACGCATTATGTGGCGTGAGGATGAAATTTTTTGCCTGTTGTTGTTGCTACCTTGACACACCTCTGGTTGCAGGACCTCTTCTCTCAGCTACTGGACTTTTGGGGATAACAAAGATTGCTCATATAAAATCAAGACAGCTCATGGGCCTAATTTTATCACTTACCATCTGCTGTCCCTGCTGCCATTGATTGCTGGTTCTCTTTCTCTCCCCCAGTCTTCACATGACCACGATGTGTCTACAGTACAAACCCACGGTGGTGGCATGTGTATGTATATACATAGTCTGCACTTGGAGTCATTATGAGGTAATTAATCTAATGTTTTGTTTTTTGTTTTAGTTCATTTATGTAGAAGGCATTAGACATTCCATTTTGGGTTTCACTTTGGAAAGGAAAAAAATTACCCAGTGAATACTTTTCATTGAAGGGATAAGATGTAAGTGTTGCAGAGGTCGATACTCCAGAGTAAGCAAAGGAGGAGGATAGTATTCCGTGCTGGAGTATTCCAGCATCACTTTCTATATTTAATCAATGTTACTTTGGCATCATTTCTTACTAACTCTTACCCAGGCTCTTTGGATAATGCTCACCTTCACCTCCCTTTCATTACCCTATTCCCCCTCCCCAGATCCAGCGGGCGACAGAAGGCAAGGACTGGTTCTGGTACGTGGATAAGTCAGTGACACTAGAGCTCCTGGAGACGCTGACGGCCGAGTTCCTGGCTATTCTGGACAAGTGCCCCAACCGGCTGAAGAAGATCATGAACTCCTCTCAGCACACGGACGACCGGAGCAAGAGCAGTCAGGGCAGCTCATCGTCCTCATCACTCTCTTCATCACGGGCTGTAACAGGAGGTTCATCATCATCTGTTTCATCATCCAGGAGTCATGATCATAACTCTCATAATAAATCAGGTGTGTGTCTGCCTTTTTTTGTACTTTTTTTTTTTCATGGTGTCAGCAGATATTGAAAACTGAAGTACAATTTGCTGTCCTTCTCTGGTCGCAAGAAGAGTTTAGGTGTAGTTCCTGTACCTTTTGATGTATATACATGGTATATAGTATGAATGAACTTTTCAAATTCAAATCATCTAGAAGAGTTATCTAATACATTGAAGATTTTGGAATCCCCATTACAGTTCACATTGTGGTACATCTATTCTCAGCGTAATTGCTGTATTCGCTTTCTTGAACTGATTCATTCAATTTTATTTTTGACATAGTTCAGTTTTAATGAGCAGGAAAAACATATTGTATGATATTTATTAATGCTATATATTTTGATATTGATATTTTAGTTTTTAGTTTTTAGTTTTTTTCAGGTGTTTGAAATTCAGTATATAGTACCATTATATATAGTCCTTCAAATTCTAGTTTAGTGAGGAAGAGAGAATTAGAATGTGTGAAATTTGTTGTTCATCTGTTGTACAGAACTAATGGCATCTGATATTTTTCCTTTATTATACTTTATATGGTAATGATTTTTTCCAGTTATTCATTTATACTCACTGTATGTAATGCCTAATTATCTTTCATTGACTGCCTGCTGGTGCTGAAGTACCAACTCACAGGACATGATATCTTTCCCACAGTACTGTTATAATTTGAATCTTGTAAATTTAGTTTTAACTAATGGACTTTCCTTATCTTTTGAATTATAGTAATTAGTGATAGCCCTAATTGTTGCATTCTCCAAATTTTTTGGATCTTTTTCTTTCTTTCTTTCTTTATCCAAGTACCCTTCTGCATTGCAGGCGTCAAAGTGCCCCAGTCTCAGCCTCACCAGCACCCTCAACCCCCCAAGCTGAACCTTAAGGAATATAATGAGAAGCGGGAGAAGGAACGGCGGGAACGGGAGAAGATGCGCGACAGGGATGTGGTGGACCCACGCGAGGGCCGGCAGTTCACACTGGTGTCGACCTCGCATTCCTCGCAGTCGGCTCCCCCCTCCACTGTCGCCACCATCGCCTCATCACACTCGCTGCACACAGTCCTGCCCAGCTCCCGGAGCAAGAGCAGCAAGGGCAGCAGTGGGCGCAGCAGCCACCCGGAGCACGCCAAGGCCTCGGCTGTGCACGGCACCAACCACAAGACACATGGCCATGGCACCAACCAGGGGCCCCGGGGAGAGGCCCAACCTCCCCTGGAGGCGCTGCGGGTGGGCACGGCCGATGCCCGGCAGGACCAGAGGAGAGATATTAGTGCACGTAGTGATAGTGATCGCTTTGACAAAAGCAACAGGACTAGTAGCAGTGTCGTGGACGGCAGATTGCTGGGACACGAGACAAAACCTAGTGTATCGGACATTAGACAGCATCATGTAGTAGATATTAAGCACTCTAGACAGTCTTTAGATGCCTCAGTGTTAGAAAGAAAAAGTGAAATAAAACATGAACAAAGAATGGCAGAACGCAAACCTCCTGAGCCAAAGTTAGAGCAAGTGAAAGTAAAGACAGAAATAAAATCCGATATAAAGACAGAAATTAAAGAAGAGAAAACGTCAGACACTAAATCCGAAGCAAAGGAGTACAACACAATTTTCCATAATAGTGACATGTCTGATTTTACTCTTAATGACTTTTTGAGTGATAATAATTTCCTGAACCTAAATGATGGGCCCCCAGATGAGCTGTTCGATAATTCTGATAGTGAGACGAAGCCTGATGTCTCAGCCATACTGGAAGACAAGAACTTGTTACCACAGCCAGCTCACCAGAAGAGCAAGTCCCCTGGTGCGTGTCAGCAGCAGCAGCAGCAGCCGGTGCAGCAGGCTCAGCACCAGCAGCATCATACCAGCAGTATTAACACTGCTGGGGTTGTGAGCAATGCCAGTAGCAACGGTGAACAGCGGGTCAGTGACAGTGCAGCAACAGCACCCAACTACCACAATCCTCGATACCACAGTGCCACCAACGGGTCAGTACCTCCGCCACAGCCGGCTCAGACAACTCCCCAGCACACCTCTAAGAGCTCCTCTAGCAGCAAGAGGTCAAGGGAGAGTGAGAGACGGAACAGTGAACGAGGCGAGGCAGAGCTGGTGCCGATGGTCACGAAGCTGGAGGATACCAAGTATCGCACGGCTCTCAGCGACCCAGCGACTCCCATCAAAGTGCGTGCCGAAGCGCAGAACCTGGCCATGGCAAATGCAACCTCAAAACCTGCTGCTGCAACGCACAGTGCTCCTGCACCAGCAGTTCCTGAACCTGTACAGAAGAACCCAAGCGAGCACGTGCTGCGCATGAAGCTTCCGCGACCTGATCACTTGAAGGAGTCTCAGCCTGACCCCGCCACTGTCCTCATGGTTGGGGCTGTGGCAGGCACAGAACACAAGAAACACAAGCATGACCATCCTCATCACAAGCACAAGGAGAAGAAGAAGCATAAGCATAAGGACAAGGATAAGCACAAGGATAGGGAACACAAGGAACACAAAGAACACAAGAAGGAGAAAAAGCACAAAAAGCACAAGGACAAGGACAAGGAGCGGGACCGGAGCCGAGGTGGAGAGGACGGCGCCAGTGCTCCCATCAAGATCACCATAACAAAGGACAAGGTCCTCTACACACCAGAAGCAGGCTCTGTGCCCCTGAGGACACACTCCACCACGGCGACGCCAGTGGCTCCACCCATAAACACCACCAGTGCTAATACAACTCCCAGCATCCCAAAGTTCAAGATCCAAAAGTCTCGCCTCAAGCAGAAGGACTTGTTTGGAGGCACGTCATCCACTTCTCCCGAGAGCAGTCCTGCTGGTGACCTGGCTCGAGACACTCCTACTACCTCTCTCAAGATCAAGATCAGCCGGGACCGCCTGCGTCCCGACAAGGAATCCAAGAAAAGGGACCGGGACCGCAGCCCTGGGGACATCCAGGCATCCAAGGTCCCGCGCAACGGCAGTGAGGCTCGGTCCACCCACGCATCCCCTCAGGTGGGTGCTGGTCACTCTAGGCATCAGGATGTCAGAGGTAATGCTCATCATCGCCAGTATTCCCAACAACAGCAGCAGGCGCAGCAGCAGCCACCTCCACCAATGCCACCACATGCAAAGATGCCCATGCATCTCCAGGGGTCCCAGGCCCAGTACCCCAGAGCCCCTCCCCCTCCCTCAGCTGGTGTGGTGCCCATGATTCAGCCCGGCCCTTACGCTTACCAGCAGTTCTACCCCCAATATTCCATCCCTCCACCCAATTTCAGCTACCCTCCCCCACCTTACCACCCCCCTCCTCCTCCTGGCCCCCATGCACCCCCAATGCCTTATATGCAAGCGCCACCACCCGCGTACATGACCGGGCATCCCCCTCTGCCACATTCTACTGCTTCATCCAATCCCCCCCTCCCAGCAGAGCCTCCCCCTCCCACCCCACCCCCTCCTCCCCCTGAGTGATAATTTATAGGTTCTTATACCCCCCTTCCCCTTTTAGTAGCAGATGATATTCTCAATTGATTTTCAATATTTTAGGGAGAGATCTCTATAGAATATCACATAAAATTATTATGTAGATGCAATAAAGTCTGTTGATTTATTAATATTGTTATAGGATTGTGTTGGCAAGAAGTGCATAATGCATATAAAATTATTTATTTTGCATTAATGACCTATTTGCTTATTTTATAGTATAATATATATTTCATATATTAGCTGCATTCCATTTTTTTCACACAGATATTAACTCAGGTGTCAATTTATAAACACTTCACAGTGTTGAGATTATTTTTAGTAATATGTATATATGTACACAAACATACACATATATATGTATAATGTCTTTGCTTGTTATTTGTATGTAAGTGTTTATATTTTTATAAATGCATTCTTTTTTTTCTGTAGACATCTTCCAAGGTAAATTTAGTCTTCTTATTCATATGTTGTTACACTGGTGTTTCCTTGCATGTTGTGTGCTTCCTTGTTACTTAAACTTGTAGTCTTTGAACTCTCTTTTTTATTGGTTTTGCCATGCCTTCAGAATGATGATAATAAAAATGTGAAAGAAATCAAACAACTTTACACCTGTAGAAAAGAGAAGAAAACTATATATATATAAACATTTGCACATAACATTTCATTAGATTTTTATGTATACTAGTTGTCTCTTGTCTCCTTGAATGTGGAGTACTAATATAAAGCTGTTTTCCTGTGGGTTTCTGAGTGGTGTTTGGATGCTTTGCAGGTACCCATAAAGGACTTGGATCCCAGTAGGTGGAGCTCTCAGAGGCAGTAGTACTGGCAAAACAGTTGTAGGCAACTGACCTGACATGACCTAGCCTCCCTGACCCAACATGAGCTGGTGTTGTGTTAAAAAAAGAATAAATAAAATATATAAAAAAATACACAAAAATGACCTTGGCCACAAGGCACAGATATTTCATTGACAGGCAGTTGTTTTGCACTGTCCACAGGACATTGATTATCAATGATTGTTTACATATTTTTTTATGATGATCATCAATATGATTACTTACCATTATTGCTACTACTGTTATTTTTATTATTACTTTGTTGTTATTATTATTATTATTATTATTATTATTATTATGATTATTGTAGGGGCTTATAGGTTATTAGAAGTATACATGGATTCTTACTGACCATTGCAAGATACCTTAAATGAGTATGCCAATTAACATTTGTTCAAAAGCGATCCAGTTGGCGAGAGGAGAGAGCGAGAGAGTGAGTGGTGTATCCCAGCTCGGTAGGGGTCAGGTGTGCCATAGGGGCTGTGCTGGTGGTGGGTGCAGGTGGTTTGGGCACGGCTCACAACACACTTACATAGGTGTAGTGTATTTCTGCTGTCTGCTTTGTCGGGTTTGGTCTCTATCGCCAGCTCGCACACAGGGAAGTCCTTCGTAACTTTCATGTCTGCACAGTCTCTTCCTTTCGTCTTTTTTTTTTTGTTTGTTTTCTTCTACTTCTGCTGCTACTGCTCCTCTTTCCCTTTCTCTTTCTCTTTTTTTCCCACTTCATTTTTGCTTTTCTACTCTTCACTCCCCTCTTCCCTCTCCGCTTACCAATCCTCCCTCCCCCTCTTTCTCACTCTTTTGCTTTTCTCTCTTTCTCTTTCTTTAGCACATTTACGGGTCAATTGGCAGGCTGTTGTGAGTTTTTCTTTTTTAAGCTTAGCATTCCATGACTAGTCAGGTCACAGTGTTAACACCCCCCAGAGTAAGGATCCCCTCCGACCCACCCCTCCCCCTCCCCCCTCCCTGACCCTTCGGCTAATCCATCCTTAACCCCTGTTCTCTTTGGCATTTTTATCTTTTTATTTATTTTATTTTTATTTATTTTTATTTTTTTCATTATGCTTTCATCCTATCCCACGTCTCTCTCTCTCACTCTCTTCCTCACTGCTTACCAATACTTCGATTATTGTATTCATTATAATTGTTATTATTATTTATTATTATTGTTATTATTCTGCCCCATTCCCTTTCCTCCTCTCTCCCTCACTCCCTACCCCTCTTCCTCCCTCTCGCCTACCCCCTACACCCCCACTCACTCTCCACCCAGCCACCACAACCAGCTTGAGTAACATGGGGTTTTAAAACAAAACAAAAAAATCAATAAAGAGAAAGAAAAAAAAACAAAAAAGTGCATGGCCATGCCGGGTCAGTGTGGCAGTGTGTCAGTGTCTGGGTGCGCCTCGGCTTGCCAGTACACGGGAGAGCCCCTAAGGAGAGCCCCGAAGGAGAGCCCCTAAGGAGAGCCCCTAAGGAGAGCCTTGGGCCGCTGCAGACGTCGCTGTCGCCGCCGCCGCCGCCGCCGCCGCCGCCGCCGCCGCCGTCCGCCACCCGCTGCCGTCGTCGCTGTCGCTGTCGTCGTCGTGCTCTGCGGCTGCGGCTGCCCATCCCATCCCCCCCTCCACCTCCCTCCTCTTCCCGCCCCTCAACCCTCTGCGTGTGGTGGGAGGACTAACTAGGCACTACACAGGTCATCTGGTCATCGGCTGTGATGCGTCACCGCCACGGCCCCCCCTCCCCCCCTTTGCCCCCATCTCGCCGCCGCTGGGCTGTGGTTGTGACAACTTTCACCTCAAACAATTATGATCACCTTCACATAGATTTGTCTCGCCCTCCCATCGTCCTGCCCTCCCCCACCCCAACTCACTCATACGCACACACACACACACACACAGACACATACACTAAGAGACAGGCAGGCAGACAGACCTGCAGACACATGAACACGTAAACCACAACATGGCTTTGGAACCAGGAAAGTCATCTATCCTTAGATATGTTTAATATTTGAGCTGCTCGTTTATTTTTATCATTTTTTATATCATCTTTTTTCATTTTAACTTTTTTTTTTGTATGGTACTTACTACTTATGCATCATAAGCATACTACGCAGAGCTTGTATCATCAGCATGTGTGTGTTATGTTGTGACGGCTTTTAAAGAAAAGTCAGTTCTTCTCTGTGAGAAGTTTGTTGAAGCTCCATGGGAATTGTATGTGATGGAGATTTCCCGCGGCAGCCGCACGTCCCTCCCCCCCTCCACTCCCCTCCCCTTCCCCCTTCCCCCTTCCCCCCAGCGACTGCGGGAGCCGACTTTGGTTCACACGCCTCAGGTACACTCATGGTTACACCAGCAGTCAATATTACCCTGCATAACATGAAATAACCATTTGTTTATATATTTATTATTTACTATTAATGTTATTCTTGTGTTGTTAGTTTGACTGTGGACCGGAAAAAATATTGATGCATCAGTCGAAAAAAAACTGTTCAAGTTTTGCTCAATGCTTTTTGTGATGAAACATTGACAAAC
>BOPN01007071.1:18442-20942 GCA_017312705.2 Penaeus japonicus
GGCATTAATTCTATTATTATGCTTATCCTTATTATCATCATCATTATTAGCATCATTATCATCATCTTTATCACTAGCTTTATAATTGTTAATAATCAATAATTTTAATATTATCATTATAATCATTTTCATTATCATCATGATGTTTAGTATTGCTACCAATGTTATTATCATATTTAGTTTAACTATTATTGTCAATATTATCATTATCTAAGTTGATTATAATTATCATCATCATAATTACAATTATTAGTAATACTATTACCATTATCATTATCATTGTCGTAATCATAGTTGTTCCTATGGATATTTTTATAATCATCATTATTGTTATCATTATCATTTTTATGATTATCATTGTTTTCGTCATCATTATTGTCATCATCATCAGTGTCATAACTATCATGAATATAATGATCCTGCTTATCATTATCGCTATGATTAATCGTAGAGGTAATAATAATCTTAACTTTTCTTAGAAGTTATGATACATTTAAGGTACTATATATTTGCGAATCCATTAAGAATAAAAGAAATGCAAGGTTCACATCTACATGAACTTACACATATTATGTGTTTTTCATTCTGCAGTAACTGAAGGTAACATTAGCATCCAGTTAGCATGCCGACGTTCAACTGACGTCGGCCAGACGTCAGTTTCCGACGTTTAACGATGTCTGGCGACGGTCGATAGAGCCGACGGTGTGCCGACGTCGGGAAGTGACCTCAGATCGACGTCGTGAGCTGCCAACGACAGTGGGACGTCCATTCTGCTCATCTGACTGATAGACACTAAACAGTGACAGGCAGTGCAGAGTAAGGACTCATGGTGAAGCAGGAGTAATATTTAGTCAGAGGAGCTGAAGCGGGAGCAACGAGATTGCGACTGCGATGGAAGTGTAATGATGGATGATATTTAAACGAACTTTTCTAGACAGATGTTGATGGTAGACTAGATTCAGATGTCTAGATAACGAATATAGCAAACACTTTCAGCAATGCATGGCAGAAAGTTAGAAATTTTGTTGATGTGAAATCTGTCGGACATCTACAACACTAGTCCCGCGATCGCGTACACTTTGATGTTCGAAAAGGCTCTCCTGAACCATATCATCGTTAGTGTGAAAACCGACGGTGCTTTATGAAAATTCCCATCCCAAAATGAAGTTTATGGCGACGGCCCAACGGTCGGCCCGGCGATGTCAACTACAGACCCCAACGGAATCCGACCGTACCGACCATCGAGCCGAGGTCACGGCGCTGGCTGGGCAGATACGTACACGCCTGCCTCCCAACGCAAAAAAAAAAAAAAAAAAAAAAAAAAAAAAAAAAAAAAAAAAAAAAAAAAATACAGGAAAAAGAAAAAGATTTTTAAAAATTATATATTCTTCCTTCCCGCATTCAGACCCAATATGTGCCTGTATTATGTTGCATATACAATTACGATGCATTATGCAAGTACAAACAACTGTGAGATTCATTATACCTTTTTCACGGTTTTGATTTTTAGATACATAGATCCAAGCGTTTCTGTGGCATTCTAAAAAAAGAAGTTGAGAGAAACGAATGATTTCCTATGTGTTTTTTTTAGCACGGTTTATTTTTCCGTCCCTTGTTAGATCCATAGATTTTTTGGTACACAGATACACTGCAGATACGGTAAACAATTCAAGCGCTTTCGGATAATGTTACATTCTGTGGTATTCTAAAGGAAAATGTGGCGAGTAACGAACGAGCTCTCTCTCTCTCTCTCTCTCTCTCTCTATCTATCTATCTATCTATCTATCTATCTATCTATCTCTCCCTCTCTCTCTCTCTCTCTCTCTCTCTCTCTCTCTCTCTCTCTCTCTCTCTCTCTCTCTCTCTCTCTCTCTCTCTCTCTCTCTCTCTCTCTCTCTCTCTCTCTCTCTCTCTCTCTCTCTCTCTTTCACTTCTCTATCCTATGCTCTCTCATTCTCCCCTTACCCTTATCTCCTCTATCCCTTTTTCTCTCTCTTTTTCATTTATCACACACTCTCTCTTTCTCCCTTTCTCTCTCTCTTCTACATCCTCTTTCCACTACTCCTTCTCTCCCTTTTCTCTGTCTCCCGCCCCTTCCTCTTCCTCTTTCTGTCTTCAGTCATCCTTCTATGTTCATTCCTCCCATTCTCTTTTCATTCATTTTCACTTTCTCTCCCCTTCTTTCCTCCTCGCCTTTTCCTCATCAATCTCTTCCATTTGTTCTTACTCCATTTTTCTCTCTTTCTCCCGCCTCTACCTATTCCTCCTTTTTCTTTTATTACTTCCTTTCATCTCTTTTTTTTTATCGCCCCCTCCTTCTTCTTCCTCTTTCTCTCTTTTCCTTTCCCCCTTCCTCCCTCATTCTCTCATTCTACCTCTTCCGCTCTATTTTTTAATTACTTCCTCGCACCACTCTCTCTCTTTCTCTCTCCCCTTCTTCCTCTTCCTCTTTCTAACTCCCCTCTTTCTGTATTCTCATTTTTTGTCTTCTTTTTCCCTT
>BOPN01007071.1:43442-45942 GCA_017312705.2 Penaeus japonicus
AAGAAATATTTGGAGGTAAAGAAGAATCATGCGCTTTAAACGGGGCATTGCATATTAAGCTAATCACTGGATACAATCTTCCAAATGAGAATGATTACATAAACAGAAGAAAGAAAATTCGTAATTCACTGAACAAACACGACCAAGAATTTCCACATAAGATCTAATTCAGGAAGCAAGGAAATTCCATCTTCACATTAGAACGGTTTGAAAGGAGAAATGGTTTCGCAGGAAGCATATGAGATCGCATATACTAGAAGCATATTACAGAGCACTTGAGACGTCTCCTAAGTGCACAGGAAGCATATCACAAGGCCGAATATATACGTAAATTGGATTATGTAAACTAACAACATATCGCAGGGTTACCGGTAGCATATCACAGGACTCTAACCGAAGATATATGTAGTCGAGTATACACAAAGATCGTACCAAACATGAGGTCGATTATGCACTGAAAGAGTATGTCATACAGGTATTACCGAATTCATATAAGGCTGATTATGCGAAGGATCATGCTGAACAAGCGGTAAACAAAACAAGGAACCGAAAACAAGTGTAAAACACAGAAGCGAAATATCGAAAAGCTCTCCGAGTACAATCATGTTATTTCCTTCCCTTTATTGTTTTTCTTACAAGGTCGATCATGGGATTAGAAGCACCACTGAGATCTTAATGAACACATATGACGTTGTTTATGTACCTGGGAACATGTACACAGTTGAGGTCGATTACACCATTCCCTTTGTTCTCCTCTTTATTATCCTATACCCTCTCTCCCTTTCTTCTTGTTCTCCCTCTATTCGCGCGCTTCACTGGCAAGGGAAATTAAACATGAAACCTTGCCCGAAGACTAGAAAAAGAAAAGGACAAAGAAACTATGAATAATGATTTTCCATGTGTGTAAGTCCTCTATTGGCGTTTGTGTATCAGTGCATGCATTCTTCCTAACACTCTTCTGCATTTACGGTATGAAACACGTTGCTAATGTATTGTTAAAGGAGAAATTAAATTCAAACCCATCGCTTTCCCGTCTCTTGCTTGGATTTCCCTTGGCTGATCAGACCGCACTCTCGCGACCTGCAAAATCTTGATAAGCAGACCTCCACGTGCGTCTGGAAGTTCGCTTGACAATACCGGCGAAACCGACCGCGTCCCAAAACACACGATATCAACCCTTATCGTGCTGTGCTTTTAAGAGTCATTCTAGCGTGCGGCCCAGGGCTGAGGATACGTTCAGCTGGCCTCGGGAGCGTCGACGGAACCTGAGGAAGTGGTAGCGAAGGCTGGGACGATGTTAATTAAACGGTATTGAGGGCCAGATGGTGGGATGTGGTGCGTCAGGGTGCAGGATGAGCTACATGCCTCCTCTTGTGACTGCCTCTGCTTGGAAGTGCTTGTGCTTCTCTTGAGATTCTCCTTGCTTGTTCCGGGGTCATTGTTCTTCTCTTCTTATTCCTGTGCCTCTTCTTTTATCTTATATAAAGCTCCTCCCTGATAAGGATTCGAACCTACTGATTCAATGTGGTATTGCATTATTGATTCTTTCCTCTTACATCCTATCACCTTTCTTATCTTTTCTTTTCGATTTTTTTTTTTTTTTTTTTTTTTTTTTTTTTTTTTTTTTTTTTTTTTTTTTTTTTTTTTTTTTGCTATGATTTGTCTAGAGCTCCATCTTTTTGCTTCATTGTAGGTCTTTATATTGCAATTCTGTCTGTTCTCATGTCTCAATATCGCCATTACTCCTTGTCTCAATCGGTCGCAGATGATTGAACTACTAGGTTTACGAAGGAAATAAAACACATAAACAGATACTAAAACTATAAACATAAACATACACGGTAACATCCCTTGAATACTCTCTCTCTCTCTCTCTCTCTCTCTCTCTCTCTCTCTCTCTCTCTCTCTCTCTCTCTCTCTCTCTCTCTCTCTCTCTCCCTCTCTCTCTCTCTCTCTCTCTCTCTCTCTCTCTCTCTCTCTCTCTCTCTCTCTCTCTCTCTCTCTCTCTCTCTCTCTCTCTCTCTCTCTCTCTCTCTCTCTCTCTCTCTCTCTCTCTCTCTCTCTCTCTCTCTCTCTTCCCCCCCTCTCTCTCTCTCCCTCTAGGGGCCTGGAGCCGTTGGGAAATTCATTAGAGGTAATTAGATGTTATTAATGACTCGTAGCACGGTGGTAGAGTTTCAGAGCTTAGTGCATGTATTTGTTTGCCTGTGTTTATGCAGGAAAGGGGTGTTTCCTACCTCGGTTCTATATTCATGAGCAGTTGTATTTATTTTACCGAAGGTCCTAATACTTTTTATCTGTATTTTTTTCTATTATATTAGTTGTTGCTGTTTCTTCACTTGTTTCTTCCTTATTTTCAATATTTATAACTATTGTCACATCATCTTCTTCTTCGTCTTCTTCTCCCCTTTCTATCCCATGACCATCTTTTCAACATTCGTCTTCCTCTTCTGCATTTATTCTGATTTCTTATGCTCCTCCTCCCTTTTCCTCCTCCTCC
>BOPN01007072.1:0-5000 GCA_017312705.2 Penaeus japonicus
ACACACACACACACACACACACACACACACACACACACATATATATATATATATATATATATATATATATATATATATATATATATATATATATATATATATAAACACACACACACACACACACACAGACACACACACACACACATATATATATATTAAATATAACGCATCTCACCCCCTCCCCCATCCTTCCCCCCACAGGTGCTCCGCGACATCATGTCCCAAGCCCCTGGCGACGGAGGAAACGGCAGCCAGGGCGTAGCGGAGGCGTACAACCCTGTGATGGAAGCCCCCCTGTCCCCCGCTCCTGCCCCTACCCCTGCCCCTGCCCCTGCCGCCCCCAGGGAGAGGATCATCACCATCCGGATGGAAGGAGCTGATGGAGAATCCGATGATTCCAGGGTAATTGTCATGGATTTTCGTCTTGTTTATTATGATTGTAATTTTGTAATCGGTTTGTGTTGTTGGTTGCATTTTTGTAGTTGCATTGTAGGTCGTCAATGCCCCGTTTCACTCAAGAACGTCACGATTTTCACGTTGCGTTTTATATATTTTAGTCATTTGTTTTTGTAACCTTTTTTTTATTATACCCTTTTTTTTCTTCTTTTTTTCTTTTTTCTTTTCTTTTCTTTTCTTTTCTTTTCGGTAGGGCGCGCTCGTACATGATCCTAATCCTACTCCTTATTTGCAGGTCCCGACGCAGCCTGCACCGAGAGTGAACCCGAGTCAGCCTGTTCACCACGTCACAAACGACATGGGTCGCCTCAGCACCTCTGCTCAGCCGAGGGTCAACACCGTGCAGGCAAGGAGGTACGTTATCTATTTTTCTCTTGTTTTTCTTCTTTTACAAAGGATTTAGAAATATTTGTGATTTTCTCTCTCTCTCTCTCTCTCTCTCTCTCTCTCTCTCTCTCTCTCTCTCTCTCTCTCTCTCTCTCTCTCTCTCTCGTTCTTGCTTGCTTATAACTTCCCAAGATAGGAATGTCGTGGCGCTCGTTGAATGGCCATATTTTTTAGTGTCCTGATAAACGATGGCCACAAACGCCAGTCCCGAGCTATTAAGATGACTGCCGTAGATTGGTATGTGTGCAACCTCGCTTATAATCAGCAGGAAATCGGCATTCACGCTCATTCTGTGCCTTCCAGGTGGATCGAGGAGCCGAACGTGAGCGTAGGGTCGTGGGTGGAGCGCCCGTCACAGCCTGTGGGCGTGTATCAGGACCAGGATTACGTCACATCGGTCCCCCGGTCGCAGACTTCCCAGGACTTCCTCCCCCCCACAGCTGTTCCCGAGGTACAGCAACATACGTTTGCACGTCCGGCTGAGGTTCGTGAGTCGGGAAGAGGCCGCACCAGTTTGCGCAACCTCAGCAGCCTCGTTCATCAAGCAGCCACAGCAGCTTCACAACCTGTCTCCCCAGCAACAACAGCAGTTCGCACAGTTTTTGCAACAGCAACAGGAGAAGCAGCAGCCTCAGTTCATGCAGCAGCAGCCGCAGCCAAAACAGCAGCCTCAGTTCATGCAGCCAGTGCAGAGTAAACTAATGCCACAGCAGAAGCAGCCTTCCCCGACTTTCATGCGTCCTCAGCAACAGAAGCAGCCGTCCCCTCCTCTGATGCAACAGCAGAGACAGCCGCCATCCTTCATGCAAACGCAACAGCAGAAGCAGCCTTCCCCGCCCTTCAGTCAGGCTCAACAGCAGAAGCAGCCCTCTCCGCCGCCCGTGCAAACTCATCAGCAGAAGCAACCTCCGCCGCCCTTCATGCAACAACAGAAGCAACCTTCCCCGCCCTTCATGCAACAACAGAAGCAACCTTCCCCCCCCTTCGTGCAGCAGCAGAAGCAATCTTCCCCACAATACCTGCAGCAGCCGAAGCAGCCATCCCCTCCCAAGCAGAGCCAGCAGGCAGACGTGCCGCAGGCCGAGAGAGCAGCGTTCTGGCGTGAACTGGAGGCCAGGCGCCAGGACTTCGGGCTCCAGAACGAGGCTGAGGCGTCGGAGCCCACACGCCCTCCGCGCCGCAACTCGCGCCAAGACTCGCCCCCACAGGTAAGGATGGGCTTGTAGGGCGTGGCAGGGCTATGTGGGAGCACCTTGCAACATTGGGAGTAACTACAAGAACCTGCTGTCACTTTTGTTTAAGTAGATAGGTAGATAGATAGATAGATATATAAAGTTTGTATACGGGAGTGTGTTAGCTTCTGTGTTTATAGACACACGTAAAGGGTTTTAGTGTTCAAAACTTCAAAATTCTTAAGAGGCTTTTGCACTAGATCTAGAATTTGTGATCTTTACTTTTTTTCTTTTTTTTTGTCGTGAATTATGTATGTACACGGAAATTAGTTATTTGTACTTCAGTTAGGGATAAAGGGACACAGCTAAGGAATATCTAATGTGTATGAGTATTAAGTACGAAACCAATATTAGTAATTATTTAGCTACATCACTGTAAACATTTCTATGAGTATACTTCCCTGATATACCAGTCGATATTTATTATATTTCAAAGTTCATAGTTTTAGTATAGGACATGAAACACTGATGATGACTTTTGCTTTCAACAGGACAACGCCGACGCCTCGAAGCCTCTGACCTACTTCGGCCAGCAAGCCGTCGTCCACGAGCCCCCTCAGGCCTATTACTACAACGGGGAAGGGACTCCTGCCATGGCCAAGGCCAACAACAATCTGGCCCAACGGCCTCGGGAAGGGGACAGCGAGTCTGGCCCGCGCTACACCTCCGTGGTGACGCTGTCCTCTGACAAAGGGGAGGCCGGCAACGGAGCAGTCGCGCCCAGGGACAAGGTCAGGTCCGTGGTTCAGCTGAACAGCGATCAGCGGGGCCAGGCGCGACCCGCCCCCGTCGTGCGCGGATTCCGGCAGCCGTCGCAGCTCCAGTCTCGGTCCTCCGTGTCGCCTCCCGCGAACAGCTCGGTCCCTGCGCCCCTGCTGGAGCCCGTCCCCCAGGCCCCCACGGCTGCAAGACTCGTGGCTGCCCTGTCGCAGCCAGCCCCCAAGGCGCCCTCGCCCTCACCCATGGCTCCCAGCCGCGTGTCTCCGCCCAGATCGTCTCCCTCCCGCGTGTCCCCGCCTCGCACGTCGCCGTCCCGGGTGAGCCCTCCCGCGGGGCCCGCATTCCAGAACGTGCAGCTTCGTCCCGTTCCGGGTGGATCCCGAGGTTCATCTCCGCCGGAAGTGGCGGCACCACCTCCTGCCCCAGTGCCTCCCCCTGCGCCGCCTGCCCCTATGGCCCCCCCTGCACCGCCAGCCCCACCTGCAGGTGGAATGCCTCCTCCACCTCCCCCACCAGCACCGCCCATGGCCCCCCCTCCTCCGCCGGCACCCACAGCTGGCGACGGCGAGAGGCGGACGGCGTCCGGGAAGCGGATCGTCGCCCCCAAGACCGCCCCCTCGCTGGATCCCCGCGAGGAGCTCATGATGGCCATTCGGAATGCCGGAGGCTCGCGGAATTTGAGGAAGACCCATAACATGATTAATCATTAAAGAGGATTTAGCAAAGCTCAAGACATTGCGGTATGATTTGCGTGTCCTGCGTCAATGCGTGAATAAATGGAGTCGCAGAGAATGTCTGCGGATGTTTTGTTATTACGTTGTGTCTTCACATGACTTTGTTTATCGATATACGAATTGTATCATTGCAGAGAAGGTATCCAGTACCTTTGTTAAAGGAATTTTCGTTTATTCTCCATATTGGACTATTGTATCTATGTATTTCTAGCTTGTGTAGTGCCTTACTCCAGTGAAGCTCATACCTCATGGGCTTTGTATAGTCTTGTACAGTATATATCATCATTATGTAGATAATCTAAGCATGTTGTAATCTACTGTCTTATAAATAACATGATCATATGCAGTTCTTCAGCTCATCTTTGTCAATCAGGAAAAAATAACACATTAACAGTCAGGTTTGATGCCTGTGTTTTAATACTTGTAAGTAATACTCAGCAATATTATTGGTGCTACCATCTGCATATTTTATATACTGCTAATATTATACTCTCGTATGGCCAATGCATTGAAATTATAATTTTTTTTTTCCAGACTAAAAATTTAAATTCTGTATAACGGACTTCCAAGTGAAGAGGGAACATGCTTCCCAATGTATAAGTATTATACAGTATTGTAGGAAGATGTGCAGAAGTCTTAAAAATCTGTCATTCTGTGTTTTCCTTCTGTAGTAATGAAATGACTAAAATCTGTTTATGCATGTTTTTTTCCACCAGATATGTGTCATAAAGACGGCCATAACTTATCACTTTTTTTTCTTCTGATTAATAGATCTATTAATGATAATACCTTATGCTTGTGTATTCTTCCTCATTGTTATATATACTTTTCTTTTGCTTTTGTAAATAATGTAGAAGTATATTTTCTCCAATAAACGTTAATATTGGATCCAACATTGTCATTTGTATCTTTATATAAGAATGTAGCCATTAAATAAAGACACTATATGAGCCTGTATGTCTTCATGAAGCAAATTTGCATATCTCGAGTATGCCCTCAGGAAGGAACTATGAGTGGCACTGAAATTAAATGATGAGCCTTTATTGGACTAAAAAAAATAAGTGGAATGGAAGTATTCGGAAGAAATATTTGTCACGATTATATGTATATGTGTGTGTGTGTGTGTGTCTGTGTGAGCGTGAGAGAGAGAGAGAGGGGGGGGGGGGTTGGAACATGGTTGATGCTATCCAAGATTTAATAATATAAAATTGAAGGGGATATAGCTAGCAACTAAATTAACATTATACAAAACAGCTGTTATTGCAAGTCCGGCAGCTTTGCTACAATTGGTTGCAAAGCTTGACAAGAGTATCCATAAGTGATTAGTTAATTAAAAAAAAAAACAACGTAAGTAGTTACCCAATATATGAAGTTAATGTCCCAGTATCTTCCGGATCATTTAATGAAATTTGATGCAGAAAAAGCATTGCAAGTACAAGGGAACAAATCTAAAGTAGTAACAGTAAATCAT
>BOPN01007072.1:10000-12500 GCA_017312705.2 Penaeus japonicus
TACATATACAATCACACACCTAGAATTTTAGATGAAAGTGAGAGAGAGCTGCCCTCAGGGTGACTCGTTTGCTATATTTGCATAATAGTATAACTTCTTTTTATCTGGGGTATGTTTCTAGCACACACGACGTTCTCTGGAAGGGCGTTGTATTCATCAGTTTATTTCGAAATTTGTATTCCTTAACATCTTCGCCACTTTTGCTATGACCGCTTTTACTAAAAATAACAAATTGATCTCTGGTGTAATTTTCCCCCATTGCTGTAATTTCCAAATTCTCCAGTCATTCTGCATTCGTCCAGGTGGCCCTCTTGTGGCCATTAGATGAACTATCCTTTCATACATGGCGACCCCATGTCACTGCAACATACTCGAGAATAGGTGTTATAATACTCGTGATTTTCTTTGTCCTATTTTTGTTTACGTTTCCTCCTCATTCGGATTTCTTCCTGGATTTGTCATTTACGTGATCGTATGGAGTCTTGGTTGACTAGTATTCCATGGTCTTCTTCTTTTCTTTTCTTGGCATTATTTATTATCATTTTTTCTTAGCTTATTTTATTGTCACCGTACCTGACAACATGATGCTGTTGTTGTTGTGGTTGTTATTGTTGTTGTTGGTAGTAGTGTATGTAATAATCATATATGGGAAAACCTGTAACCTTCAGCAAAGAAACCAATTTAAACAAGTTAACTTTCTCCAACTTGAGCCTAAATTTAGTCTAAAATTTGGGGGCGTTTTAGACTAAAGGTCGGACTGTGCAACTGACGTGTTTGCTCTGAGAAAAAAAAACTGGCCATCAGATCGCGTGGAGTGAAAGTCAGTTTGTGCGCGTAGGATGGCCTGCAGGTCGATCATCAATTTCTCGTCAATAGTCAACATTGTTTTCCTCATAGTATCCTTCTCGATGGCGAGTTTAATTTATGACAGAGAGCAGCTTCCGGTATTTTTCTCGGTCCATACGTAGATAATTGAACCAATCACCATTCTCCAAGCTGCCAAGCAACAATTTATTGAACTGTATTTTACGACGTTTTTCTGGTCATCAAAGGGATTACTAAGCTTAATATTATATTTTTTCTGCTAAGCTTAATATCATATTTTTTTTCTGTCCTGGTGAGAAAGAGATGTAGCCAAGGTGGTTGACGTCTTAACATGCATAACATTATTACTTATTGTTTCATCAATTAAGGCACTGATAGAAAGAATAAAGCTGTTTTAGGAACAAACTGGCGCCCTGAAACATCTCCTAAATTCAGTTTGAACAAAGGTTAGAACTAAAACAGTAATACTGACTTCTGACATAGCGAGGAAGGATTTTTTTCCTATCAAATTTATATATTTTTTCATGTCTTTACATCCATCTGCCTTGATATCTATGTATATACCTTTGTATCTAATTCTCTATCTCTTTCTCTCGGTCTGTAACCCTGTATTTATCTGTCTGTTTTCTTTCTTTCTCCCCCCCCCTCTCTCTCTCTCTCTCTCTCTCTCTCTCTCTCTCTCTCTCTCTCTCTCTCTCTCTCTCTCTCTCTCTCTCTCTCTCTCTCTCTCTCTCTATCACGCGTAAAATTAAGATATTCTGGAATTTGTTTTTCTCATATTCTAAACCAATAAATCTCTCGTCACAACATCGCTATCCTTTCTCATTCATCTTATCAAAAAATCATTATAAATTCTAAAAATCTTCTCGAGCCAAATCACCCCCTCCCCCTCAAAAAAAAAAAAAAAAAAAAAAAAGGAACAAATATCAACCACATAAGAGGACGAAGAATGTCAACAAAAGAGTAACCGGCACCACGACCCAAAAAAGAAGCAACAGGTCTGCAACAACGGCGTCCAGGTTCCTTCCAGAGTAACATTCACTGTGATAGGAGGTCAGACAACTCGTTCCGTCGCATGGTTCGAGGACTATGTGATTATTAGCGCACTTAGGTAGGTGACAGTGCATGGTTGGTCGTGTTTATTTCGCTTTAGATGTACTAGATGTTAGATGTTAGATGTTAGTCGTGGTGAATAGGCTCGTGGTTGTGTGTGACTTTGACGTTTTGTTAGGTGTGTGAAAATATTTTCTTGGTCTCCTTGTATTAGCTTTTCATTAGTTTATTCTAAACAAACTAGAGCATTTTGTTGTGTGGTGTCCTTGTCTTAATAATAGACTCGGAAGATACTTCCTGTTTCTACGCACATTCGCTGAGTGAATATCCCATTGGTATTTAAAAGAATGAATATCATAATAAAACTAAATACCTAACTACACTCACGTGTCGACCCATGCAACGCCACGTCGTAGATGGGAATCATCCCCTACATTGGCAACACTAGTTGTGTACCATCCGTTGGAGTATTGATAGACTAATATTTATCTCTTTAAGCATGTTTCTGTAACTTTGTGGCGGAGTGGATATACAAGTGTTATGGTTATGTGGCCGGGAGTTCGATCGCTTTATGCCAAGCACAGTGGGGGAGGTTAGCGTTGCATTTTTTTCGGTGTTTTCC
>BOPN01007072.1:20000-32500 GCA_017312705.2 Penaeus japonicus
GTCTGTGGTTGTGCTTTCCGACGTGGCGATGGCGGATTCTGTGGGACCTCTTCTGTGGGAGAAGGAAGGCGTCATTCAAGAGGTGTTTGCTTTTAATGTGAGGGATGGAGATCGCACATGCATTAGGAACTCTGTCTGTCTGCCTGTCTGTCTTTGTCTCTCTCTGTCTATGTCTTTCTCTATGTCTTTTTGTCTCTGTCTCTGTCTTTCTGTATGTCTTTTTGTCTCTCTCTCTCTCTCTCTCTCTCTCTCTCTCTCTCTCTCTCTCTCTCTTTCTCTCTCTCTTTCTCTCCCTCTCTTTCTCTGCTCTCTCTCTCTTTCTCTCCCTCTCTTTCTCTGTCTCTCTCTCTCTCTCTCTCACACACACACGCGCGTGCCTCTATCTATCTATTTATATCAATCTATCTATCTATCTATTTCTATCTAACTACCTATCAGTATGTGTATGATTTTGAGTGTGTATATATATGTAAATGTGTGTGAATGTGTTTGTATGTGTGTGTGTGTGTGTGTGTGTGTGTGTGTGTGTATGTGTGCGTCTTGCACCTACAGCACATTCACAGCAGCTATTAATGTAGAAATATCTACAACCGTGATGTATATGCAATCACAAACAAGCACACCCACGCGTACGGAATATCTATTGTTGCAATTTAGGGGAAAAAAGTGTCTTACCTGTCTCAGCAGCTTCCGTTCCTTGAATAATATCTCCCTCATTTCTCCCAGCGTCAGGTCCCCATCTTCCGTGACAACCTCTTGGGCTTTATAAACCTCCGCGTATTTTCTTCTCTGTGGATAAGACCCCTTTGCCTCGAAGATGAGATTTTCTTGAATTTCAGCTTCGTCGTCGTCCTCAGACTGCGCTTCAGGAGGGTCTCGTCGTGGGTTAGCTGTACTGAAAACACTGGAGGAATTTTGACTTCGATTTTGAGGGAGTGGCGAAGGAGGAGCTCCCGTACAGACGTGAAGGCTGGTTGCAATAAGGGACAGGAGGAACGCGAGTCTGATGTTGCCTGGAGTTCTGCTACCCATTTTATCTTCGTAAATGGGAATTCTCTCGGGATATGAAGCCTTGATGTCGGCTTATGGACCTCTCATTGCTCAAAAGGAGACAATCACTTCACCGTAAGTTGCCTCCGTCTCTCGCCGCGTATCTGACGGCTCTGACAGCGAGCCTCCGGATATATACACCACAGCCTTCGTGAGTCACTGACATCCTGGCGCCTCGACTGGCACAGGAGATCATTCGGTGCCAACGCAGAATGCCCAGGACGGTAGCCAACGGACGTCCGGTCGTAAGTCTCGTGGGAACAAGCTAAATTCCAGTCGTTAAGGGCCTTGGTTGTTATGGAGGTGGTTGTTTGGTTGATCGTAGCGCTTGGATACGAGAGGTCGTGATTCCGTTGTTACGCGAGTTGTAATATGGAGTTTTGCAGCGAGTATTAATTAGTTCTTCTCTCGTTCACGAAGTACTCCTATATTGGGATAAGCGCGATTATTCGTGAATTATTACTGTGCTTTAGAAACTTTACTGTTATTTCACTAAGATGTCTGCGGCTTAAAGTGTTCAATATCCGATATCTGTGTGGCTTGATCTAATTTCTGGAACAACACTAAAAAAAGGATATAATACACTAAAAATCCATACGTGGAATGTCATACCAACTATTTTAACATCAATCAAGCAAACATAAAAAATAAAAGCTTTTCTTTTCTACTTTAGACTTACAAAAAAAAAAAAAATCTTTGTTAACACAGTGCACTAAATAAGTCCCGTAGTACAACAGATGTGGTTATGCAAATCGAGAGGTTAATTCGTTGTTATGTTTGTTCATGCAAACTATTGCAAACTGATGCTACGCACAACGACAAAGTGCAGACGCATCTAAAACATTTTCAAATATTTTCTTTGCCTCGTCTTTCATAGGCAGGTTCCTCTTGTCATTGAGTCTTGCCCTGTGATCAGGTTGCAGAAAAGGGGGTTATTGTGACACAGAAAGGACGTGTGGATGTGGAATTATAACAGTCGACACTGAAGAGAAATAGAAAGAAAGAGAGAGAGAGAGAGATTATTTTCATCATTATCATAATTACTATCATCATCATTATGATTATAATTATTATTATGATTATTATTATTATTGTTATTTTTATTATCATTATTGTTATTATTATTATCACTGTCATCACCATCGTTATTATTATTGTTATAATGACCATTGTCATTGTTATTATCATTATTACCATTATCATTGTCACCATTATCATCATCAGTATTATCATTATCGTTATCATTAACATTATGATTACTATTAACAATATTTCCATTACTATCATTACCATTATTATTAATAATTATCATCATCATCACTATCATCATCACCACTATCATCATCATCATTGCTTTCATCATTACCATCATCATAAACATAGCTGTATTCCTTCTTGTTTTAACTGAGCTGACTATTCAATATCCTGACTAGTAGGGCAGTGGGTGGGCCGGACGCTCCTCAAACCGCAGAAGGATCTTGAAGTGATATATTGAGGACTTCCTTTGAACACGAAGGAAGGGAGAGGCAGGGACGTAATAACAAACAGACGTAAGCCATGAGCAGGATGGGTATCATGTCCAGGAAATTAATAAGAATAAAAGGTGATGGAATGATACGAAATTAACTAATAAAGAGATAGGGGTAGGTGAGTGAGTGATTAAAAAAAAATGGACATATAGCAAACTGTGGGAAAAAAAGGTTTAGTTTACAACTTCTGTCACACGTAAACCCGTGACGAGATAACCCGACTTCCTCTCAACTGTGACGTGTTATGACGTCATCCGCCTTTACGGATGCGTCACCGCTACGTCATCAACTCAGAAGGAAACTGAACAACAGTAACGAGGTTTAAAAAAAATTATTCCTATGAAGAGAAAAAAAAGAGACTTGTCTCAGAGAATAATTCCTAAATCTTTTTGTCTCACAAACGGAAATCATACGTGAATAACAAATAACGAAGTAGCAAAAACAGACACTCTGAGCATGCGTTAGAACGAAACTGGATCCATCTCCGAAGCCTTACATCCTGTGAGGACGGATCCCATGCCAGTGGATCATATACTATTTCCCGATGCACCTTTGATGCTATGACCTCACAGCACGGATGGTCCCTAAGGCTTCCTTTTATATCCTTGTATCACAGATGAATGCCGGGTAAATCGCACACGCGGAGACATGATAAACAAAATTGATACCAAGCTGCATAGACAGACGTGTAAACTAATACCATGAGTTTGTATTTGTGTTGGGATGGTCGATTTCTCCTCCTCTGCTTATGTAATACATGGAGGGATGTTTTTTTTTTTTATCGAAATGTAATTAATTGTCTTTAACAAGATGGACTAGGCTGCAAGGGTTGAATATCTACACATTAAGACTTAAAACAATGATGTCTGAATATACAGTACGGCATATCATCCAAAGGAAATAAGAATTCCTCGTCTTGCCACAAGGTGTGCAGCGGCGTATTGCACACAGCCAAGGAGGTTGTTAGGCTTCGAAAAGAATTCCTGAGCGTCCGGCCCCGCTCGCTCGCGCGACCCTCTTAAGTCAAAGCTTTTAGCATCACTTCCCCTCTCTCTTATCTCCCCCCCAGGGCCATGCACGACCCCCTCTCCCTCCGCCGTACGTGATCAAGAGGAAGACTCGGCGGAGGCAACGAGCGCCATGGAGTGAGCGCCGCGGAGGGGCAGACCAGGTGTAATGTGAGTGACCGCGACCACCTGAGACGCCGGTCATGTGGCCGTGGGGTCGGAGGGACGCGACAGCCACCTCGCTCGCCACACTGCCGGGGAGAGTCACGGGTTCCTGAGCCTCTTCTCCTCCTCATCCTCCTCCACCTCCTCCTCCTCCTCTTCTTCTTCCTCTCGTTCCTCCTCCTCCTCCAGTGGATCTTCCTCGCTTGGACGGCAACGAGAGGTGTCTCCTTGGTGCGTCCGTGGCGTTCCGACCTGACGGCTTGTGTGCTCTCGCTGAAGGAGCAGGACGACGGTTAGGCATGGAAGGTTGATGGGATTGTGTTCGTGCGATATTTCCCGACGACGTGGAGGATGTGGTGATCGATGTGGCGGCGTTTTGATGTGTGGTGCTGGAGGAACCGACGGATTTGTGAGCACTGTACGAAGATCTCGGAATTGTGAATTTGTTTACTCGAAAAGCAGAGGGAAAACAGAAGTTATCTTGAAAGGGGAGTGAAACGTGAAGAAAAGGGAAGAAAAAAAAATAGAAGAAAAAAAAAAGAATAGGAAAGGAAAGAGAGAAAGAGAGAAAGAAGGAAACAGAAAAATTGGTGTTTTAGAAAGGACATTCAAGTGAAAAAGAATTAGAGTGGACACGGGAATAATCCTCTAGTCAAACCGTACTATTAAAAAGTCGAATCGAATCATAATTTTTTCCCGAACGAACTTCAGGTGTCAGAAATGTAACGCAGAAAAAAAATATAATAAACACTTATATGTTTTCTGACTTCATGAAGGAATAAGAAATAAAACAAAAGGAAAAAAAAAGTGAGAGAGTGAGCAGAGAGCAACAGCACCTACAGGTAATATTGCAAATATTGCATTAATATTATGGCTTCTGTCTTGCAGTGCTTGTTAGTTACGGTGTTCCTTTTCATAACTCTTTCTCCATCAGCCATGTTGATATATGATGGTCCATTGCTGGTATATACTTTATAGTGATGGTGATGGTAGATATGATACGAAAGATATGATGATTATGGTTTCCGGGGGATGTATTTGGTGGGGGTGGTTGTAGGGGGGTGGGGGTGCCCCTCCCCCCTCCCCACAAAAGCTTTCCAAGAGGCTTCCTAAATGAACTAAACTTTTTTTTTCTTTCAGTTTTGTTTTAAAATATATGCGGGGTTATATTAAGATTTCACCAAATGCACAGCTCCTTATCTATAATTTTGCCTGTTATAATTTTATGCATTACATTATGCTGTGGTTGAAAATTATTTTTAAAAAGAGTATCCAAAACTGCTTTGCATAAGAAGTATTCCATGTTATTGATTACATTTACTGAAATAAAAGAGGGATGGTAGATTGGAAATTATTGCCTTTACTCAGGGGCTTTACTCAGGCTGTGAGGGGGCTTTACTCAGGCTGAGAGAGGGCTTTACTCAGGCTGTGAGAGGGCTTTACTCAGGCTGTGAGAGGGCTTTACTCAGGCTGTGAGAGGGCTTTACTCAGGCTGTGAGAGGGCTTTACTCAGGCTGTGAGAGGGCTTTACTCAGGCTGTGAGAGGGCTTTACTCAGGCTGCGAGAGGGCTTTACTCAGGCTGCGAGAGGGCTTTACTCAGGCTGCGAGAGGGCTTTACTCAGGCTGTGAGAGGGCTTTACTCAGGCTGTGAGAGGTCGTTACTCAGGCTGTGAGAGGGCTTTACTCAGGCTGTGAGAGGGCTTTACTCAGGCTGAGAGAGGGCTTTACTCAGGCTGTGAGAGGGCTTTACTCAGGCTGTGAGAGGGCTTTACTCAGGCTGTGAGAGGGCTTTACTCAGGCTGTGAGAGGGCGTTACTCAGGCTGTGAGAGGGCTTTACTCAGGCTGAGAGAGGGCTTTACTCAGGCTGTGAGAGGGCTTTACTCAGGCTGTGAGAGGGCTTTACTCAGGCTGAGAGAGGGCTTTACTCAGGCTGTGAGAGGGCTTTACTCAGGCTGTGAGAGGGCTTTACTCAGGCTGCGAGAGGGCTTTACTCAGGCTGTGAGAGGGCTTTACTCAGGCTGTGAGAGGGCTTTACTCAGGCTGTGAGAGGGCTTTACTCAGGCTGTGAGAGGGCTTTACTCAGGCTGTGAGAGGGCTTTACTCAGGCTGTGAGAGGGCTTTACTCAGGCTGTGAGAGGGCTTTACTCAGGCTGTGAGAGGGCTTTACTCAGGCTGTGAGAGGGGCTACTCAGGCTGAGAGAGGGCTTTACTCAGGCTGTGAGAGGGCTTTACTCAGGCTGAAAGAGGGGCTACACAGGCTGTGAGAGGGCTTTACTCAGGTTGTGAGAGGGCTTTACTCAGGCTGTGAGAGGGCTTTACTCAGGCTGTGAGAGGGCTTTACTCAGGCTGTGAGAGGGCTTTACTCAGGCTGTGAGGGCTACTCAGGCTGTGAGGGCTTTACTCAAGGCTGTGAGAGAGGGCTTTACACAGGTTGTGAGAGGGCTTTACTCAGGCTGTGAGAGGGCTTTACTCAGGCTGTGAGAGGGCTTTACACAGGTTGTGAGAGAGAGGAGACTTTTACTCAGGCTGTGAGAGGGCTTTACTCCAGGCAGCAGAGGGCTTTACTCAGGCTGTGAGAGGGCTTTACTCAGGCTGTGAGAGGGCTTTACTCAGGCTGTGAGAGGGCTTTACTCAGGCTGAGAGAGGGCTTTACACAGGCTGTGAGAGGGCTTTACTCAGGTTGTGAGAGGGCTTTACTCAGGCTGTGAGAGGGCTTTACTCAGGCTGAGAGAGGGCTTTACACAGGCTGTGAGAGAACTTTACACAGGTTGTGAGAGGGCTTTACTCAGGCTGTGAGAGGGCTTTACTCAGGCTGAGAGAGGGCTTTACTCAGGCTGTGAGAGGGCTTTACTCAGGCTGTGAGAGGGCTTTGCTCCAGAGCTGTAGGGCTTTACTCAGGCTGAGAGAGGGCTTTACACAGGCTGTGAGAGGGCTTTACTCAGGCTGTGAGAGAGCTTACTCCAACCTTCAGGCTGAGAGAGGGCTTTACTCAGGCTGTGAGAGGGCTTTACTCAGGCTGTGAGAGGGCTTTACTCAGGCTGTGAGAGGGCTTTACTCAGGCTGTGAGAGGGCTTTACTCAGGCTGTGAAAGGGCTTTACTCAGGCTGTGAGAGGGCTACTCCAGGCTGTGAGAGGGCTTTACTCAGGTTGTGAGAGGGCTTTACTCAGGCTGTGAGAGGGGGCTTACTCAGGTTGTGGAGGGGCTTTACTCAGGCTGAGAGAGGGGCTTTACACAGGCTGTGAGGGCTTTTACTCAGGTTGTGAGAGGGCTTTACTCAGGCTGTGAGAGGGCTTTACTCAGGTTGTGAGAGGGCTTTACTCAGGCTGTGAGAGGGCTTTACTCAGGTTGTGAGAGGGCTTTACTCAGGCTGAGAGAGGGCTTTACACAGGCAGCGAGAGGGCTTTACTCAGGCAGCGAGAGGGCTTTACTCAGGCTGTAAGAGGGCTTTACTCAGGCTGCGAGAGGGCTTTACTCAGGCTGTGAGAGGGCTTTACTCAGGCTGTGAAAAAGCTTTACTCAGGCTGAGAGAGGGCTTTACTCAGGTTGAGAGAGGGCTTTACTCAGGCTGTGGGGGGGGGCTTTACTCAGGTTGTGAGAGGGCGTTACTCAGGCTGTGAGAGAGGGCTACTCCAGGTTGAGGGCTTTACTCAGGCTGTGAGAGGCCTTTACTCAGGCTGTGAGAGGGCTTTACTCAGGCTGGCTGAGAGAGGGAAACACTCAGGCTGTGAGAGGGCTTTACTCAGGCTGTGAGAGGGCTTTACTCAGGCTGTGAGAGGGCTTTACTCAGGCTGTGAGAGGGCTTTACTCAGGCTGTGAGAGGGCTTTACTCAGGCTGTGAGAGGGCTTTACCCAGGCTGTGAGAGGCCTTTACTTAGGCTGTGAGAGGCCTTTACTCAGGCTGTGAGAGGGCTTTACTCAGGTTGTGAGAGGGCTTTACTCAGGTTGAGAGAGGGCTTTACTCAGGCTGTGAGAGGGCTTTACTCAGGTTGTGAGAGGGCTTTACTCAGGCTGTGAGAGGGCTTTACTCAGGCTGTGAGAGGGCTTTACTCAGGCTGTGAGAAAAAGCTTACTCAGGCTGAGAGAGGGCTTTACTCAGGCTGTGAGAGGGCTTTACTCAGGCTGCGAGAGGGGGCTTACTCAGGCTGTGAGAGGGCTTTACTCAGGCTGTGAAAAAGCTTTACTCAGGCTGTGAAAGGGCTTTACTCAGGCTGTGAGAGGGCTTTACTCAGGCTGTGAGAGGGCTTTACTCAGGCTGTGAAAAAGCTTTACTCAGGCTGAGAGAGGGCTTTACTCAGGTTGAGAGAGGGCTTTACTCAGGCTGTGAGAGGGCTTTACTCAGGTTGTGAGAGGGCGTTACTCAGGCTGTGAGAGGGCTTTACTCAGGTTGAGAGGAGGGCTTCTCAGGCTGTGAGAGGCGCACTGCTCTTCCCAGGCTGTGAGAGGGCTTTACTCAGGCTGAGAGAGGGCTTTACTCAGGCTGTGAGAGGGCTTTACTCAGGTTGTGAGAGGGCGTTACTCAGGCTGTGAGAGGGCTTTACTCAGGTTGAGAGAGGCCTTTACTCAGGCTGTGAGAGGGCTTTACTCAGGTTGAGAGGGCTTACTCAGGCTGTGAGAAGGCACCTCCTCCAGGCTGTGAGAGGGCTTTACTCAGGCTGTGAGAGGACTTTACTCAGGCTGTGAGAGGGCTTTTGCAGGCTGTGAGAGGGCTTTACTCCAGGCTGAGAGGGCTTTACTCAGGCTGTGAGAGGCCTTTACTCAGGCTGTGAGAGGGCTTTACTCAGGTTGAGAGAGGCCTTTACTCAGGCTGTGAGAGGCCTTTACTCAGGCTGTGAGAGGGCTTTGCTCAGGTTGGCTGAGGGCGTTACTCAGGCTGTGAGAGGGCTTTACTCAGGTTGAGAGAGGCCTTTACTCAGGCTGAGAGAGAGGGCTTCCTACTCCAGGTTGTGAGAGGGCTTTACTCAGGCTGTGAGGCACACTCAGGCTGAGGGAGCTTTACTCCCTGAGCTGAGAGAGGCTTTACTCAGGCTGTGAGAGGGCTTTACTCAGGTTGTGAGAGGGCGTTACTCAGGCTGTGAGAGGGCTTTACTCAGGTTGAGAGAGGCCTTTACTCAGGCTGTGAGAGGCCTTTACTCAGGCTGTGAGAGGGCTTTACTCAGGTTGTGAGAGGGCGTTACTCAGGCTGTGAGAGGGCTTTACTCAGGTTGAGAGAGGCCTTTACTCAGGCTGTGAGAGGCCTTTACTCAGGCTGTGAGAGGGCTTTACTCAGGTTGAGAGAGGGCTTTACTCAGGCTGTGAGAGGGCTTTACTCAGGCTGTGAGAGGGCTTTACTCAGGCTGTGAGAGGGCTTTACTCAGGCTGTGAGAGGGCTTTACTCAGGCTGTGAGAGGGCTTTACTCAGGCTGAGAGAGGGCTTTACTCAGGCTGAGAGGGCTACTCAGGCTGTGAGAGGGCTTACTCAGACTGTGAGAGGGCTTTACTCAGGCTGTGAGAGGGCTTTACTCAGGCTGAGAGAGGGCTTTACTCAGGCTGTGAGAGGGCTTTACTCAGGCTGTGAGAGGGCTTTACTCAGGCTGTGAGAGGGCTTTACTCAGGCTGTGAGAGGGCTTTACTCAGGCTGTGAGAGGGCTTTACTCAGGCTGTGAGAGGGCTTTACTCAGGCTGTGAGAGGGCTTTACACAGGTTGTGAGGGGGCTACTCAGGCTGTGAGAGGGCTTTACCCAGGCTGTGAGAGGGCTTTACTCGGAGGAATTAGGGCGTTACTCCCAGGCTGTGAGAGGGCTTTACTCAGGCTGTGAGAGGGCTTTACTCAGGCTGTGAGAGGGCTTTACTCAGGCTGTGAGAGGGCTTTACTCAGGCTGTGAGAGGGCTTTACTCAGGCTGTGAGAGGGCTTTACTCAGGTTGTGAGAGGGCTTTACTCAGGCTGTGAGAGGGCTTTCCTCAGGCTGTAGGCCTTTACTCAGGCGCTGAGAGGGCTTTACTCAGGCTGTGAGGGCTTTACTCAGGCTGTGGGGAAGCTTCCTCTAGGCTGTGAGAGGGCTTTACTCAGGTTGTGAGAGGGCTTTACTCAGGCTGTGAGGCTTCCTCAGGGCTGTGAGAGGGCGTTATTCAGTCTGTGAGAGGGCTTTACTCAGGCTGTGAGAGGGCTTTACTCAGGCTGAGAGAGGGCTTTACTCAGGCTGTGAGAGGGCTTTACTCAGGCTGTGAGAGGGCTTTACTCAGGCTGTGAGAGGGCTTTGCCAGGGGCTGTGAAGGGCTTTACTCAGGCTGTGAGAGGGCTTTACTCAGGCTGTGAGAGGGCTTTACTCAGGCTGTGAAAAAGCTTTACTCAGGCTGTGAAAGGGCTTTACTCAGGCTGTGAAAGGGCTTTACTCAGGCTGTGAAAGGGCTTTACTCAGGCTGTGAGAGGGCTTTACTCAGGCTGTGAAAGGGCTTTACTCAGGCTGTGAAAGGGCTTTACTCAGGCTGTGAAAGGGCTTTACTCAGGCTGTGAAAGGGTTTTACTCAGGCTGTGAAAAAGCTTTACTCAGGCTGTGAGAGGGCTTTACTCAGGCTGTGAAAAAGCTTTACTCAGGCTGTGAAAGGGCTTTACTCAGGCTGTGAAAGGGCTTTACTCAGGCTGTGAAAGGGCTTTACTCAGGCTGTGAGAGGGCTTTACTCAGGCTGTGAAAGGGCTTTACTCAGGCTGTGAAAGGGCTTTACTCAGGCTGTGAGAGGGCTTTACTCAGGCTGTGAAAAAGCTTTACTCAGGCTGTGAAAGGGCTTTACTCAGGCTGTGAAAGGGCTTTACTCAGGCTGTGAAAGGGCTTTACTCAGGCTGTGAAAGGGCTTTACTCAGGCTGTGAAAGGGCTTTACTCAGGCTGTGAAAGGGCTTTACTCAGGCTGTGAGAGGGCTTTACTCAGGCTGTGAGAGGGCTTTACTCAGGCTGTGAAAGGGCTTTACTCAGTCTGTGAGAGGCTTTACTCAGGGCTGTGAGGCTTTACTCAGGCTGTGAGGGCTTTTACTCAGGCTGTGAGGCTGCTACTCAGGCTGTGAGAGGGCTACTCAGGCTACATGGAGGCTTCCTCAGGCTGTGAGAGGGCTTTACTCAGGCTGTGAGAGGGCTTTACTCAGGCTGTGAGGGCCCCACTCAGGCGTGAGAGGGCGTTACTCAGGCTGTGAGAGGGCAGTTGCTCAGGCTGTGAGAGGGCTTTACTCAGGCTGTGAGAGGGCTTTACTCAGGCTGTGAGAGGGCTTTACTCAGGCTGTGAGAGGGCTTTACTCAGGCTGTGAGAGGGCTTTACTCAGGCTGTGAGAGGGCGTTACTCAGGCTGTGAGAGGGCTTTACTCAGGCTGTGAGAGAGCTTTACTCAGGCTGTGAGAGGGCTTTACTCAGGCTGTGAGAGGGCTTTACTCAGGCTGTGAGAGGGCTTTACTCAGGCTGAGAGAGGGCTTTACTCAGGCAGCGAGAGGGCTTTACTCAGGCTGTGAGAGGGCTTTACTCAGGCTGTGAGAGGGCTTTACTCAGGCTGTGATAGGGCGTTACTCAGGCTGTGAGAGGGCTTTACTCAGGCTGTGAGAGAGCTTTACTCAGGCTGTGAGAGGGCTTTACTCAGGCTGTGAGAGGGCGTCACTCAGGCTGTGAGAGATATTCTTATAAATAATGATGATTATAATTATCATGATAAAGGTGATGATAATGATAATTAATATAATTACAATAGTTATGGGAAAGATAATGATAAGAACACGAATGGCGATAACAGTGCTAATAATGATAATGGTAATGATGATAATGATAATGCTGATGCTAGTAGTAATAGAAATAATAATGCGAATTTTAATAATAGAAGGAATCATTTTAGTGATAGTAGTAGTAATTATGATAATAACCTTCGTTATAAGGATAATCATAATATGAATAATGATAAGGATAATAGTAATGATAATAATGATATGGATGATATTAATATGGATGATGAAAATACTGATTGTAATAATAATTATAACAATGATGGTAATGATAATAATGCTAACAATAGTAACTCCAATGATGATAAGATAATAATCATGATAATAATAATGATAAAAAGAATAGTTAAATGATGAAAATGATAGCATTAATGGTAATGATAATGCCGATGATGATAATCATGATGATAATGATAATGATAATAAAGATAATGATGATAATGATAATAATGATAACAACGATGATAATGATAATAACAATAATGGTAATGATAGGATAATAGGAAGATAGAGAGAGAGATTGAGAGAGAGAATTTTAAACAGAAAGAAAGAGAGAGAGAGAGAAAGAGAGAGAGAGAAAGAGAGAGAGAGAGAGAGAGAGAAAGAGAGTGAGAGTGAGAACGGGAGATAACGAGAAAAAGAGAGAGAGAATGAGAGAGGCAAACGGAAAGAGAGAGAAAGAGAGAGGCAATAGGAGAGAGAGAACAAAACAGAGAGAAAGGGCACAAGAGAGAGAGAGAGAGCGAGCGAGGCAGAGAGAGAGAGAGAGAGAGAGAGAGAGAGAGAGAGAGAGAGAGAGAGAGAGAGAGAGAGAGAGAGAGAGAGAGAGAGAGAGAGAGAGAGAGACAGGCACACGGAGAGAGATAGCGATGAGTATCGTATCACATATCATCACTAAACATGAATAGACGAAAAGCGAGAATTGGCGTAACTTGAGAAGGGCACTCGGGGCAAGAAGGGCGGATGTGTTCGTTGGCACAGGAAACTAATATGATTTTGATAATAGAAATGATGA
>BOPN01007072.1:55000-62500 GCA_017312705.2 Penaeus japonicus
AATAGTAATGATGATAGTAATAATAATGATAATAATAATGATGATAATAACAATGATGATAATGATAATAATGATAATAGATATAATAATAATGATAAAATTAATGACGATAATAATAAATAAATAAATAAATAAATAAGAAAACGCCTTCACCAAAGATCCCCCTTCCTTCCTCCACCACCTTTCTCAGAGCATCACCCTGACTGTCCTGGTCGTCGGCACCATCTTCTCCACCATCTTCCACGTGATGACCCCGGAGGACTCGAGCGGCAGGTGGTCTCGCGATGACGAAGACGAAATCATCACGCAGGAGGGCGGCACAGCGCAGACGTCGGCCGAAGGCGCTGACGAAGGGGACCGCGTGAGACGCCCTCGAGTGCAGATGACTTGGAGAGACTGGCTGACGGAGCCGCAGTTCTATCAGGTTGGTGGGTGTGAGGAGGCGGCGAAGGGGGGGGGGCAGGAGGCAGTGGAACAGACACGGATGGTTAGATACGTGTGTGTGGAAGAATTGTGAATGAAGGGACGTAGGGAAATGCAGGGGAATAGACACGGATGGTTAGATACGTGTGTGTGTGTGTGTTTTTTTTATTAGACTGGAAGGCAGGTGAATAGACATGGATGTTTAGATGCGTGTGTGTTTTTGCTTTTTTCATACTGGAAGAATTGTGAATGGAGCAACGTAGGGAAATGCAGGGGAATAGACACGGATGGTTAGATACGTGTGTGTGTGTGTTTTTCTTTTTTTATATTGGAAGAATTGTGAATGGAGCAACGTAGGGAAAAGAAGGGGAAATAGACACGAATGTTTAGATGTGTGTGTGTATTTTTGTTGTTTTTTTCATACTGGAAGAATTGTGAATGGAGCAACGTAGGGAAAAGAAGGGGAATAGACGCGAATGTTTAGATACGTGTGTGTTGTTGTTAATTTCATGCTGGAAGAATTGTGAATGAAGTAACGTAAGGAAATGGAAGGGAATGGACACGAATGGTTAGATACGTGTGTGTGTGTTTTTTCATATTGGAAGACTTGTGAATGGAGCAACGTAGGGAAAGGCAGGGGAATAGACACGAATGTTTAATTGCGTGAGTGTGTGTGTTGTTGTTTTTTTATTTTTTTATACTGGAAGAATTGTGAATGAAGGAACGTAGGGAAAGGCAGGAAAATAGACGAAAATGCCCGTTCGTGTGTTTTGCTGTTGTTGTTCTTTTTCAAGAAGAAAGGATTCATACCGAAAGAGCTGTAAACAAAACATCATAGGGAAATGCAGGAAAACACACGAATAAGCAGATACGCGTGTTTTGTTTTTTGTTTTATTTCTTCTTCTTTCTTTCTTTCTTCTTTTATGAATAAAGGATTCATACTGAAAGAATAGTAAATAAAACAACGAAGAGAAATACAAGAAAAGACACGATTATGCATGTTTGTGTGTTTTCCTGCTTTTCCCCCCTTCGTTGTTGTTGATATATTGAAAGTGATTTTGAATATTAGTTAATTACTATTACTATTGTTGTTGTTATTGTTGCTAGCATTATCCTTGTCGGGGGTTTTGTTATCATGATTGTTGTTATTATCATTTTCATCATTATCGTTTTCATGTCTCTATCATTATGACCGTTATCATCAATGACATTATCATCATATCATCCAACAATAAAAACGTCGATAGGAATGATAGTGGTAATAATCATAGTAATAATAGTGATAATAATTATTGGTATCGCTATTGTTATTATCATCATTATCATCATTATCAACATTCAAAGGAGAACAAACTACTAAACTTGAACATTACAGGTATCAATGTTATATGCATGTGCTCGCTTGGTGGCAAATCTTGCAAACATCTACATGCCAATATATTTGCAAGAAACTGTACATGCAAAGGAGGTATGTTGGTGTTACGAGTTTGTTTGTATATGTGTGTTTATATGAATTGCGTAATACATTTATTTACATATTATTTTATGTAATGTACCCTATCTATATGTACATGTGTCTATCTTTCTATCTCTCTCTCTATCTATTTGTCTATCTTTCTTGTTCTCTCTTTCTCTCTCTCTCTCTCTCTCTCTCTCTCTCTCTCTCTCTCTCTCTCTATATATATATATATATATATATATATTAGGGAAATGCAGGGGAATAGACACGGATGGTTAGATACGTGTGTGTGTGTGTGTGTTTTTTTTTAATACTGGAAGAATTGTGAATGAAGGAACGTAGGGAAAAGAAGGGGAAATAGACAAGAATGTTTAGATATGTGTGTGTATTTTTGTTGTTTTTTCATACTGGAAGGGTCAACTTCTTCCTTAACTTAAAGGATTCTTGATATGATATACTTGCTCATGTTCACGGTACTATTGATATATATATAAATATATATATATATATATATATATATATATATATATGTATATATGTATATATATATATATATATACATATATATACATATATATATGTGTATATGTATATATGTATATATGTATATATATATATATATATATATATATATACATATCTTTTTTATTTTTCTTCCTCTTAGCGATCGCTTGCTCTACTTTATATAGAATGTAGGAGTAGTAGTAGTCATGAAATATATCAATAAAATTGTCATATTCATAATGACAGTGTTTATAATAATGGGAATTATTATGATAACAAAGATACTAATGATCATAATAATAATGACAATGATAGTTATGGCAGTAGTATTATATAATAAGCTTCATTATATAACAAGTATAATGAAAATTATAACAATGATGATAATGATAGTTATAGTATTATTGATACTAATGATTGTATTAATAATAATCATCTTGATAATAACGATAGTAGTAATGACAATAATGATAATGATAGTAATAATGATAATGATGATGATGATATTAACAATGATAATACTGATAATAACAATGGTAATAATGATACTAAAATGAAAAAAAGTTTAAAATAGATATGATTGTCATCATTATCATTATGTTATTTGCAACAACAATAACAACAATGCGAATAATAATGATAATAGTAACATTAATGATACAACAGATTATGCTAATAGTTATCACAATGGTAATGATGATAAAAATGATGATAAGAATAATATTAATACTAGTGTTACCAATGCTTATGTTAACAGTAATTAGGAAATAATAGTGATGGTAATGATAATGATAATGATGATGATAATGATAATGATGATGATAATGATAATGATGATGATAATAACAATGATAGTAATGATAATGATAATACTGTTAATAATGATAATCATAATGATAACAATAATAATAATGATAATAGAAATCATAAGAGTAATGATAATGATAATGACTAAGGGAAATTTGTTTTTGGATACATTTGATATAAATGTTTCCTGTCCGGAGAGAATAACAGCCGGTAGCTTAATAGCTGCAATAATGCTTAAATAATTACATGTAATAGATAGTGTTATAACAATTATGATGGCTCGCAAATAGTCAACACCGAAGAAAAGAAGATATATATATCTTTTAATATGTATATATATATATATATATATATATATTTATATATATATATATATATATATATATATACACACACACACAAACACACACACACATACACACACACACACACACACACAAACAGAAATAGACAGACAGAGAGAGAAAGGTAAAAAAAAAAACTAACTCGCAATTCCTTCTAGAACCACGCACAATAAACACCATTCTCCCCACTTGATTACGTCATTCAAGAATTTCTCTAAACCTTACCCTTCACCCCCTCCCCCCTTTTTTTTATTTACAGACCATGATCGCGCTTATTCCTCTAGTAATGAGTCTGTCTGGTGTCGGAGCTTCTTTTCTCCTGCGGTTGCTAAGGAAAGCGGTCGGGAAAAAGGTTTGTGAGGGAGATGTTGTTTGTGTGTGTGTTTGGGGGGGTTTGGGGTGGGGGGTGGGGGAGTTGGTGGGGGTTGTTGTGGGTGTGTAAGGGGTGGGGGGTGTTTGTATGCGTGTGTAGGGGGGGGTTGTTTGTGTGCGGGGGGAGGGTTGTGTTTGTGTGTGTTTTAATAGTTAATTTTCGGTTTTGTAGGCTGGGTGTACTACTGTCCATGATATGGTGCATAATAAGCGTTATGCGCATTTATGTTTTATTAGTATGTGTAAACTATCTACGGGTGTATATATCGTATAAATGTATTACATATTTACTTCCAGGTACAGGAATACCTCTCATCTTATCCCTCCTGAATCTAAAAAAAAAAAATCAATCGAAAGATGAGACAAAGAACACAACCCTTTCCATTTCGACCGCTCTATCAACAAAAAAATCCGCCATCATTCAACCACTCTCGATAAACCCTTTTTTTAAAAAACAACACACTTTCCCGCCTTCACAGAAAGATGAGACAAAGAACACAACCCTTTCCATTTCGACCGCTCTATCAACAAAAAAATCCGCCATCATTCAACCACTCTCGATAAACCCTTTTTTTAAAAAACAACACACTTTCCCGCCTTCACAGAAAGATGAGACAAAGAACACAACCCTTTCCATTTCGACCGCTCTATCAACAAAAAAATCCGCCATCATTCAACCACTCTCGATAAACCCTTTTTTTAAAAAACAACACACTCTCCCGCCTCCACAGCCAGCGACGGTCGTGGGTATCGTCGTGGGACTGGTAGCAAGCACGGTCTCAGCCTTACCATGGATGCCCAGCTGGGGACTCTTCTCTGTGGCTGTTCTGTGGGGCGTCTCCGGGTCTCTCTTGGTCATCCTTTCCCTCTCGTTCGCCGCGGATCTCATCGGCCGCAGTACCGTGAGTTCGTTTTGGCGGTTTTTTTCCGTTGGCTTTCGGAGTTTGAATTTTGAATGATTCAGACTCGTGTGGAAAGACGTTGTTGTAGATGTTGGTTGATTGGTTCATGTCGATGGATATGGAGAGGTTTGGATATATGTCTATATAATAAACTGTGGGATATAGAGGTATGTAGATACGTAGATAGATCGATAGAAAACCAGGTAGAGAGAGTAAGACAGACATAAATAAACTGATTCATTTGATACATAAATACATAGACATAGAGCTGACAGACGGACAGACACAGACAGATAAGCATCAATAATCTATCCTTTCCCCCCCTCCCCATCACAGAACAGCGCAGCGTTCGTGTATGGTAGCATGAGTTTCGGCGACAAGGTGCTGAACGGCCTGGCGGTTTTCTTGATCCAAGAACTAACTCGGTAAGAAAACGGGAAGAAAACAGGAAGAAAACGGGGTTCGATGGGGTGTTAGAGGGGACTATTGTAGGATAAATTGTTTGCGGTCGTTTGTGATATTTGTTGTTTGTTATTATTTGAATTATTGTTGTTGTTTTTTCTGTTGTTGCTGTTCTTCTTGTTATGATTATTATGATTATCATTGATATTACCGTAATCATCATTATTAGTATTATTATCATTATTACCATTATTATCATATCATTGTCAGTATTGTTACTATTATTATTTCTATCGTTGCCAATGTTCTTGTTATCGTTATTACTGTTACCATCACCATCCTTATCATTATCTCCATCATCATGAACATCATCATCATCATTATTATTGTTAGTAGTAGTAGTAGTAGCATTGCTTTCATTATCATTATCATCCTCCCTATTATCACCATTTTCATATTTAGCATTAATATCATTATCATAATAATTATCATTATCATAATTATCATTATCACTATCATTATTATTATCATGATTATCATTAGAGAAGTGGGTGAGGAACAGTGAAGTATGAAGTGTGACATGTGACGTGTGACGTGTACATTCCAGAGTGGCATGCGAGGGTCCAAACTGTTCCATCTATTACCGTCATGTCATGAGCCTTGGGATCTTCATTCCGCTCATCTTGGCATTTGTCTCCATCTGTATCCTCGCTCGGGTCAAGCTAGGTCGCACACGGAAACTGGTCCAAGGTCAGTGCTTGATGAGTCTGTATGAGCGTTGGGTGTGTTTTTTTTTCTCTTCGAATTTTTTTTTTTTTTTTTTTTTTTTTTTGGGGGGGCTTTTTCTCTCTTTATTTTTTTCTTTCTCTTTCTCTCTCTCTCTCTCTCTCTTAATCTCTCTCTCTCTCTCTCATCTCCCTCCCATCTCCCTCTCTTTCTCTCTCTCTCTATCTCTCGCTCTTTATCACTTTCTCTCTCTCTCTCTCTCTCTCTCTATTTCTCTCTCTCTCTATCTCTCACTCTTTATCACTTTATCTCTCTCACTCTTTACTGTGTGAACTCTTTTTTATACGAAACATATATGAATACATTGTTCTTGTCAGAAATATCTTATTTTACATCTAGAAAATATGTCTGTATAACTTTGTTATTGTATCATAAACAATATATGAATAAAAACTGTTCTTGCTTACGATCATAAAGATCCCATCTTACATATATATATATATATATATATATATATATATATATATATATATATATATATATGTATATCAATCCAAATGTGTTGCACATACATATTATAAGAGAGAGAAATTTTTCCTCCCTGACCGGGACTCGAACACGCGCCTTAAGATTGACAGGTACGGTGGTGAGACCGCTCGCGGGAATTGTCCGTGAAAATTCGCTATCAGTGCTCTGCTAAGAGCACATAGGTAAGTTCCATGACATCTCTTAAGGCGTCTGGTTGGACAATTCTTTTAGCGGGTCGAGTAGCCGAACAGTCTCACCACCGTACCTGTCAATCTTACGGCGTGGGTTCGAGTCCCGGTCAGGGAGGTAAAATTTCTATATATATATTAAAAATGTGTTACTGCATTCTAACATCTTTCCCACACACACACATATATATATTAATCCAAATGTGTTGCACAGACATAAAAAAAACATACATTCCAAAATCATAAATCTTTCTGCCTGTCATTAAGAAAAAAAAGAAAAAAAAAATTATATATATGTATATATGTGTGTGAGTGTGTGAGTGTGTGCGTGGGTGTATACGTCATTCTTTTACTTCATCTTTTTGTTCCCTTTTTCTCTCAGCCCAACGCGACGAGGAGGAGACAAGTGTGAGCTCAGTCCAGTCCGAATCCAGTGAGATCTTGCTCTCCCCGGGAACGAATCTTGGATATGGTGCCATTACGAAGGCTTAGATTACTCTCATGGAAATACTCGAGGCACATTGTAAACATGACATCCTTTCCAGTATTATTTATATTTTTTAGATTTGGATCATTGTTATTTTGTAAGTCCTTTTAGGGGTGTTACTAATTTGAGAAAATGCCAAGGACGGTTTTATTCGCGTCTTGTCTCTGTTTCGAACCGGTTTTGTGGCTCGTTCGAATCTGAACACTGACTCGTGTGGTTCACTTGTTTTGTTTTATGCAAGGTTTTGCCCTCCTTTTTTTCCTCTCTTTTGATCTCCGTAGTGACTTGTTTTTCGTGTAAAACTGTCGAAGTGCGCTCTCTACCCTTCTCAAAGATGGCATTTCGTTATTGGGCAGTA
>BOPN01007073.1:0-5000 GCA_017312705.2 Penaeus japonicus
GTGTGTGTGTGTGTGTGTGTGTGCGTGTGTGTGTGTGTGTGTGTGTGTGTGTGCGTGCGTGCGTGTGTGTGTGTGTGTGCGTGTGTTTTTGTGTCTGTTATCATGTTTATTAATATGTCATGAAAAAATATGTTCAAAATTAATTCAGGATGAGGAAATTTGTACCCAATATAACATAACACATTGTATCTAATATGATATGACACGATAATAGGATGATGATAATGATGATCGCAATTATAATAGTAAAAACTGATAATGAAAATGATACCAATGTCGATGATGATGATAATGATGGGAATAATAAAAATCATGATAAAGATAACGCTTAAATAATAAGCGTTTTAATGATAAGAACAATACTAATGATGATGAATATGATCATGGATTTGTTGAGTGTAATGTTGCTGCGGTCTTAACCTTGACATTGCATCGAAGTGGGGAAGAGAATCGAATTCCAAATGAACTTACCATACGCAGTGAAGCAAAGTAAACAGAGACGAAACATTTTGAAAGATGTTACTCAACCTTGAAAAATAGATGCGTCTTAACTCTCTCTCTCTCTCTCTCTTTTTTTTCTTTTTTTTTTCTTTTTTTTCTTTGTAAATATAATCCCAGTTATCTTGCAAGAAGCTAGAATGATGACTCTAATGATGGCGATAGGAATACTATTTACATAATTATTTCCCTTATTGTTATCATTAGCATTGTAATTATTATTATCATCATTCTCATTCTCATTACTATCATCATTATTATGTTATCCTGATCCCTATCATCATCATTACTATCTTAATTATCATTAATATCATCATCACTATCATCATCTTTGTTATCATCATCCCCATTGTTACCATTATTATTACTACGATGGTTGTTATAATTATAATAATAACCATTATTATAATTAGAGCAACATCAACAACAACAGTAATAATAATGAAAATGATGCTTTTAATAATAATGATAATGATAACAACGATAATGATAAAATTATGATGATATGAATAATGACAATGATAATAATGATAACAGCAACAACAGCTACAATGATGACAACAATAATGATAATGATAGTGATGATAATAATAATCATAATAATGATAATGATAATGTGATAATGATGGTAGTGCTCATAATTATTGTAATCACAATACGTAAATACCTAGATAAAAAAAAACGATAAAAAAACGCAAAAGATAAAAAACAACAACAACATTCATGGAAACAAACAAAAGAGCAAAGGAAGAAAAGAACATTGCAAACAACACCTTTTTTAATATCAAGGGAGGTCAACGAAGGTCAAGTGCAGTATTGCAAGATTGCAAACCATGCAGAGATTGGCATTGAAGTTGTTTCTCATCACGGATAATAAACAGTAAACATGATAGGTAAGCTTGAAAATTGCAATTGCCTTGACACTCGTTGAAAGATGATAGAAAACAAGCATACATACATGCAATGACACACACGCACACATTTATAAAAGAACCAAACACACACACACACACACACACACACACACACACACACACACACACACACACACACACACACACACACACACACACACACACACACACACACACACACACACACACACACACACACACACACACACACACACACACACACACGCACACATAAATGAAAATTTCACCAATGCCACTACACTGCAACTATAGGGTTAGGATGTTACAAAGAAATTGCTTATGAATGGGGAGGTTGACATCTCATCCCTTGTACAATGATTATGAATAAATGAATAAACAAGTAAAATTATATGATCCTCTTACTTTAACAACTCTGCAATGCAATGACAACAATGACACGGCAACTAAAAAAACTTATTGGTGAAACAAGAGTAAACACAGGAACGTGTGCACACACATATGAATAAAACGTGTACAGACACATATGAATAAAACGTGTACACACACATATGAATAAAACGTGTACACACACACATATGAATAAAACGTGTACACACACATATGAATAAAACGTGTACACACACACACACACGTATGAATAAAACGTGTACACACACATATATGAATAAAACGTGTACACACACATATGAATAAAACGTGTACACACACACATATATGAATAAAACGTGTACACACACATGTGAATAAAACGTGTACACACACATATGAATAAAACGTGCACACGCACATATATGAATAAAACGTGTACACACACATATGAATAAAACGTGTACACACACACATATGAATAAAACGTGTACACACACATATGAATAAAATGAGTACACACACATATGAATAAAATGAATAAAACGTGTACTCCCCTTTGTCCTAATAAGGAAAACTTAAATGATACGACTTTTTTACGTTTTTAGTGTGGCTGTGTTTTATCTACCTGTTTTATTAGCCTTACTGAATCACTCACACTGATTTCATTTGTCAGTTCTAAATTAACGGTTTGTCGCGTTTCGCACGATGTCTGACTGACTGAAGTTCAAAAGAAAGAAAATAAAAGCGAGAACAGCGTTAGGGAAAAAAAAAAAAAAAAAAAAAAACGCGTTTGACTTGTGGAGAGATGTTTTCTTCTTGTCCAGCGGTTTTTTTTTCTTTTTATTTTTTTTTTCATTTTTTTTTAGGATAAAGCACCCTTCAATGCTTTACCTTCAACTATAGAAAGCCTTTAACGTGACCATTTATCTTCTCGAGACGTTGTTTACACTTCTCCAAAACCCACCCTCTCCCTAGCTATCCTTTACAAATAGTATATGTGAAAAAAAAAAAAAAATTGACTTTGACTACCTACCAAAATAGACTATAGACTGAAGTTAATAATATCTATCAGTTTCCTTTGAGGATAGATAATTTCAGCGAAAGAAATACGTTTCACTTTGATCATTCTATCTAAATTGATGCATAGGGCGTGTCAGACTCAGCCTGGTTGAAGCGTTTGTTGCACGCGTAGGGAAAATATTGCACCGAATCGGCTTCTGTCTCAATTCTAACATCATAATCACTCATATAATTAAGAACAATAACAACACAGATACCAACACTACCACAAATCCCAATCAGTTTAGCATTCAGAATCTTTGTAATTTTAGCTTTGTCTTCTCGTGAGATTCTTGTCACGAGATTCTTGGTTGGGTTTTAGGGATCAAAAGAAATACCATGAGATGCGATAGATTGCCATGGGATTTATTTATAATTTTGTGTATAAAGTCTCTTATAATCGTCTATAATAACTATATTTCGAATGGGATAAGATGGCGGGGATATATTCACTCATTTTCCATAATCATTTTCATTATTCATCATTTGTTCTTTCTTCTTTTTTTTTCATTCTTCCTCTTCTTCTTCTTCTCTCTTTTCTTCTTCTTCTTCTTCTTCTCTCTCTTCCTCTTCTTCCTCTTCTTCTTCTTCTCTCTTTTCTTCTTCTTCTCTCTCTTTCTCTTCTTCCTCTTCTTCTTCTTCTCTCTCTTCCTATTCTTTTTCTTCTTCTTCCCTCTCTTCCTCTTCTTCTCCCTCTTCTTCTTCTTCTTTTTCTTCTTCTTCTTCATCTTCTTCTTCTCTTTAACTCTTCTATTTCTTCTTCTCTCTCTTCCTCTTCTTCTTCCTATATCTTTTCCTCTTCTTCTTCTTCTCTCTCTTCCTCTTCTTCTTCTTCCTCTTCCTCTTCCGCTTCTTTTTCTTCCTCATCATCTTCTTCTTCTTCATCCTCTTCCTCTTCTATTAATTCTTCTTCCTTTTCCTCTTCTTCTTCTCCCTCTTCTGTTTCTTTTACTCTTTGTATCTTCTTCTTTATTTTCTTATGCTACTCCTCTTCCTCTTCCTTCTGCGTTTTTTTATTCTTCGTTTTCTTCGCCATTCTTTGTCTTTTTTCTTCTTCTTCTTCTTTTCTTCATCTTCTTCTTCTTCTCCTTCTCCTTCGTCTTCTTTTTCTTCTTCTTCTTCTTCTTCTTTCTCTTCTTCTTTTTTTTCTCTTTTCTTCTTCTTCTTCTTCTTCTTTGTTATTTTCGTTTCTTCTTCTTTATCTTCTCCTTTATTTTCTTTCTTTCTTCTTTCTTTCAATTTTTTTTGCCCTCATTTTTTCCTCTTCCATTCCTCCTCTCCTTCTCTTTTTTCTTCTTCTTCCTCCTACTCTTTTTCTTTGTTCACTTCTTCATCTTCGCCTTCTTCTTTCTTTTTTTCTTCTTCTTCTTCCTTTTCTTCCCCTTCTCCTTCATCTTCTCCTTCTTCTTCTTCTTTTTCTTCTTCCCTTTTCTTCCCCTTCTTCTTCATCTTCTCCTTCTTCTTCTTCCTTTTCTTATCATACTTCTCCATCTTCTCCTTCTTCTTCTTCTTCTTCTTCTTCTTCATCGTCTTCTCCTTTTTTCCATCTCCCTCTTCTTCTTCTTCTCCATCTTCTCCTTCTTCTCCTTTCTCTCTGTCTGTCTGTCTTCTTCTTCTTCTTCTTCATCATCATCATTTTCTTCTTTTTAATCTTCTCCTTCTTCTTTTTCTCTGTATTTTCCTTTTCCTTCTCCTTCTTCTTATTCTTCTTGTTTTTTTCTTCTATTTTTCTTCTTCTTCTTCTTCATCTCTGTTTCCTTCTCCTTCATCTTCTCCGTCGTTTCCTTCTTCTTCTTCTTCTTCTTCTCCGTCTTCTTCTTTTTCTTCTTCTTCTTCTTTCTCTTTTTTTCCGTGTCATTCTTCCTCTTCTTCTTCCTCCTCCTCCTCATCATCATCATCTTTTTTTTGTTCTTCTTCTTCTTCGTCTTCATCATCTTCTTCTCTTTATCTTCTTCTTCTTTTTCTTTTTTTCTTCATCTTCTTCTTCTTCTTTCTCTTTTCTTCTTCTTCTTCTTCGTTTTCTTCTTCTTCTTCTTCTTCTTCTTCTTCTTCTTCGTTTTCTTCTTCTTCTTTCTCTTTTATTCTTCTTCTTCTTCTTCTTCTTCTTCTTCGTTTTCTTCTTCTTCTTCGTTTTCTTCTTCTTCTTCTTCTTCTTCGTTTTCTTCTTCTTTTTCTTCT
>BOPN01007073.1:12500-15000 GCA_017312705.2 Penaeus japonicus
GTGTGGTGGTTTAGTGTGGTGTATGTGCATGTTTGTATGTAGGCGTGAATGCTTATTATACTTATGAGCCCACGCGTGCACGCGTGTGTGTATATTCATGAATCTTTGTATATGAGTATGTATGGGCAAATACATGTTATGAAAATCAGTGATTTTATCACACACACACATTATGTATACATACACACATACACAATTGTGTGTGTGTGTGTGTGTGTGTGTGTGTATGTGTGTAAGTGTGTTTATATATCTATATGTATATATCTATCTATTCATCTATATCTATGTATATATATAACTATCTATCTATCCATCTATCTATCTATCTATCTATCACATTCATTTATTTATCTATCTAAATATCTATCTATCTATCTATCTATCTATCTATCTATCTATCTATCTATCTATCTATCCATCTATCTATCTATCTATCTATCTATCTATCTATCTATCTATCTATCTATCTATATAAGGGGGCAGTGACATGCAAGCCATGGGTACTCCTGTGAGCTTGATTAAGATTGAACTATAAATGCCCATGCTACGTGAGCCTCAGCTGTTTAAGTGTTTTCTAGATATCTTTGTTTATCTTCGTCTGTTGATTATTGAGACGCACGCACTCCTCGCGCGCATTCCACATAAAAAAAAAAAAAAATAATAGAAAAATATATAATGCTTTCGAGTGCGTCTTTGTTATTCTTCTTTAATATTATTATCACAATCACTATCATTTAATATTATCATTATCGTTATTCTTCGGAGACAAGAGGCACATACTAATGAAAGCGGTTAAGTGAACGGAGACTTAAAAAAAGAAAAAAAAAAAAAAAAAAAAAAAAAAAAAGTGAAGGAACAAAGAGGGGGGTGGGGGGGTCACTAGGCACGCATCATAATGTCTACTTCATAATCGGGCACGTATAGTAATACATATTATACGAGTTAAAAAGGGAGCTTGAGAAACGTTACTCATTGTCAATATACAAATGATTTTTGTTCGATTGGATGTGTTTTATCTCTGATGTCAATGATATTGTTTTCTTTACACAGATATCCACAAATAACATATATATCTGCTCACATGGGAAAGCAGAAAAAAATAATCGGAAGCGAGCCAAACAAAGCATCAATTTTTTTTTTATGAAAATGACTCCAATATTACCGTGCATTGTCTGTTTATCGTATAAAAAAATCATAAGAAAAGAGGACGACAGTTGCAGGAAATGTTCATGGGGTGTTGCGCGACGTTCCCTCCCCGAAAAGCAAAATGGCGTCGCGGCCACTGATCGCTACGCGTGAAACCGGGGATGTTGGTCTTTTTAAAAATTTTCTACATTTTGCGGTTGTCGTTTGTCCTTTATTCGATAATGATTGTGCCATCACTTTTTCGGTCTTTAAATTATTCATCCAAAGAAAGTAGAAAGATTCTGGAGAAATACATTTTTTTTCCCGATATTCGTCTCGCGCCGCCATTTTGTTTCTAAATCAAGATCCGTTTGAGCGAAAATAAAATCAAGGAAAAGTGCAGGCAAAAAAAAAATTAAGAGAGATTGTGAAAGGCAGTGAGAGAAGAGATAAAAGATGAAAGAAAGAGAATAGCGTAAAAGATAACTACCATAAAAAATCGTATAAAAGTTGGTAACGAAAAGAGTGCAAGTCACAGAATAGGACGAAAACTCAACCGCCGGCAATGCCGTCCCAGACCGCCAGACAGCGTGGCGCCGCCAGACAGCGTGACGCCGCCAAGTACGCATGTTTACATACACATAGATCTATCTGTATATCTATCTTCAACCAAACTATCGATTTCTATATGTATGTTTGTATATATTAAAGTATGTATATACACATATACACACACACATATACATACATACACACACACACACACACACACACACACACACACACACACACACACACACACACACACACACACACACACACACACACACATATATATATATATATATATATATATATATATATATATATATATATATATATTTATATATATGTATAAATATATATATATATATATATATATATATATATATATATATATATATATATATATACATATATATATATACATACATACATACACACACACACACACACACACACACACACACATGCACACTATTGGCCCAAACCAATAAGCTTCCCTGTGTTGTGACATACACATTCAGCTCAGAGGTACATAAATACATAATCTTTTTTTGGATAAGCTTTAAACCATTTCCAGTGATTCTCATGACAAGTTTCAAAGAAGCTACTTTACTGAATAGCTAAAATTGCACGATCGTTTAATTTGTTTGCCTTTGTCACTTGATGGAAGTTACTCTGAAATGAGACCAGAAAAGCGATTTCTTTTGCCTCGGATTAATTTTCTTCATGAAAATATGCAAAGGCATTGAAATATTGACTAGTTTTTTTTTTTTTTTTTTTTTTTGCTGTAATTAGGATATAAGTGTATGACTGTATAAAAAAAGGTCTT
>BOPN01007073.1:22500-25000 GCA_017312705.2 Penaeus japonicus
GTGTCATCATAACCATGCAATATCTTCGTTGTAATTATTATTATTTCTATTATTGTTGTTATACTATCATCGCCTTTAGTAGTAGTCCTGTAATTCTTTTACTATCATTGTTAACAGGGTCAATATTATCATCACCATCATCATCGTTATTGTCATTACCCTTATTACTGTCATTATAACTATAATTATCATTGGTATTACTGTTTCTATTATCATCATTGTTATCAGTATAATTATTATTATCATTATTACTATTATCACTATTATCATTATAATTATCATTATCATTATCAGTGTTATTATCATTGTTATCATTATTAATTTTGTTTTCATTACCATTATCATCATTGTTGTTGTTGTTGTTGGTATCAGCATCCTCATCATCATAATATTTCTTATCATTATCACAATATCCATCATCTTCATCACTATAGGTATCAAATAACTAAATTTTATTATTTTTACCTCAATCCATCTCCATATTTACTTTTGTTAATATTATCATCAACTTTTCCATCAATCTTTTCAATAAATATCAAAATCATATTAAGGGCGTTGCCTTTTTCGGACTTTTTTTCCGGAAGTAGTTATCCGTTAAGTAATTCATTCACAAAAGAAAGAGAGAAAAAAAAGAATATATATAAAAAATCGAAAGAGTGATCAATTGTTTTAGAGGGGTGGAGGGGGGGAGTGGGATGAATGAGGGAGGGTGGATGTGGGGATTGGGGTGAAAAAGAAAATTAAAATTCTGACGTGTCAATGTTTTTTTTTGTTTTTTTTCTCACCCTCCTACCCCAGATTCCTAGATTCTCTCCTACCCCTGTTCTTTTCTCCCCTCCCTAGCCTTTGGTTCCGCTCCTCTCTCTCTCTCTCTTTCTCTTTCTCTCTCTTGTCTCTCTCTCTTTCTCTCTCTCTCTCTCTCTTTCTCTCTCTTGTCTCTCTCTCTTTCTCTCTCTCTCTCTCTCTTTCTCTCTCTCTCTCTTCTCTCTTTCTCTCTCTCTCTCTCTCTCTCTCTCTCTCTCTCTCTCTCTCTCTCTCTCTCTCTCTCTCTCTCTCTCTCTCTCTCTTTCTCTCTTTCTTTCTCTCTCTCTCTCTCTCTCTCTCTCTCTCTCTCTCTCTCTCTCTCTCTCTCTCTCTCTCTCTCTCTCTCTCTCTCTCTCTCTCTCTCTCTCTCTCTCTCTCTCTCTCTCTTTCTCTCTCTCTCTTTCTCTCTCTCTTTCTCTCTCACAATGTCTCTCTCTCACACACACACTCTCTCTCTCTCTCTTTATCTCCTCTTCCCCTCTTCCTCCTTCTCTCTCTCTCTCTCTCTCTCTCTCTCTCTCTCTCTCTCTCTCTCTCTCTCTCTCTCTCTCTCTCTCTCTCTCTCTCTCTCTCTCTCTCTCTCTCTTTCATAACGCATTAATGTCATGAATATTTTCTTTCCTATCCCTCACCCCCTCTCTCTTTCCTCTACCCCCCCCCCCCTCCTCTCTTTACTTTCTTTATCCCTCATCCCCTCCTCTCAACCCTTTTCTCCCTTTTCTTTCTTCTCTTGTCTTTTATCTCTACTCCTCCTCTATCCTCATTCCTTCTTTTCCTCCTCCTTTTCTCTCCTATCCTCTTACTCCCGCTTCTCTCCCCTCCTCGTCACCTCTTTCCCTCTCTTTTCCGTTTTCCCTTTCCCACCTACCCCTCTCCTCTCCACTACCTCCCCCTCCCCATCCCGCTTCTATTTCCTCTCTTCTTCCACTTATTTCCCCCTCATCCCTTCCCATTCCACTCCCTTCCCCTCACCCCATACCCCTTACCCTTCCTCAAAGCTTATTTCTACCCTCCCCCACCATTTCTCTCCCCCTTACCCCCTCCCTTTTCCCACTTCCACTTCCTTCCTCTCACCCCCTCCCTCACCTCCTCTCAATACTACCATTCTAATCCCCCTCACCCCCTCCTCTTCCCCTCTTTCCCCTCCTTCCCCTTCCCCTCCTCCACCCTCCTTCCCCTTCCCCTCCTCCACCCTCCTTTCCCTCCCCCTATCAATACATTCTTCCCCCTCACCAACCCTCGCCCTCCCTCCCCCTCACCTCTCACCCTCACCCTCACCCACCCTCTCCCACCCTCACCCACCCTCACCCCTCTCCCACCCTCACTCCTCCCTCACCCTCACCCTCCATCACCCACCCTCACCCAACCTCACCCCTAACCCTCGCCCTCGATCTAACACGATCCAGGTGTCGCCCTCCTACCCCCCCTACCACTCCACCCCACCCCACACCCCCCACCCCCACACCCCTCCGTTCGCGCATACATCAATCCTCCGCGCACGAACGCTGAGTGACAGGCCCGGATTCGTGGATTAAAAGGACACCGGCATTACGAACTTAACCCGTAGCGTGTAGGGGGGCGTTCGGAAGTGTACTTTTGATGGACTTATTTCTAAGGTTTGGATGGACCTTCTTTCTCTCTATCTATCTATCTATCTATCTGTCTGTCTCTGTCTATCTGTCTATCTATCTATCTG
>BOPN01007073.1:40000-45000 GCA_017312705.2 Penaeus japonicus
TTTAGGGGGGGGGGGGGGGTCAGGGAGTGGGGGTTAGGGGGGGGGTCGTGTTTGTTTCACTTTTATATCTTTATTGGTTTTGTTTAAATATATTGTCATACCAGGCGTATACAATTTAAAATAATTGCAACCTGTAAAAAAACGCATATAATTTCGTATCAATACTAACAACAAAACAATAACAAAACAACAACTAACAATAGCAATGATAATGACAAACTGACAAACATTCAACCATCACACAAGTACTTAGACGTCATCCGGAAAATAAAAGAAGTAAACCAGAGCATTGCAGAAAGCACCAGATGGCTTGCAACCCAGAGCAATGTCTGGGAGAAAGTTCATAATGCAAATGACAGATGAAACAAAGGGTTAGTTAGACCTTGTGGATTTTTCTTTTTTTTTCATTTCTTTTCTTTTCTTATTTTCTTTTCCTGTTTTGTTCGTTTGTTTGTTTTATGAGCATGTGCGGAAATGCATTCATATACCTGTACATATACGGGGATAGATAAGTCACTTGATAAAATAATGGAGTGATAAACCAATAAGCTAATATTAATATGTATAAAGTTATATACATACACACGGGCGTTCGCACAGGTATATATATATATTTTTTTTTATTTTTTTTCACCTAATTTCCATACCTAACTTAGATAGAACCAGACACCTCCCTCCCCCCCTCGCCCCCCAAAAAAAAGACTTAAAATATCGCTTCGAACCCTTAACAAGCGTCTTCGATCTCACAAACAGGGCGCTTCGAACCCTTAACAAGCGTCTTCGATCGCACTAAGAGGGAAAGGATGAGTTTTTGTCGCAGTAAGAGGGGAGGGAGAGAGAGATATTGCAAGGCAAGAGGGCCTCTTACTTTGAGAGAAAGACTCGGTGTGATTAAAGTGCAAGTTGCAAGTGATTGGGTGTTCTAGACTTATAAGTATTGGTGCTGATTATTGTTCGATGTGTTTTCGTTTCCTTCGTGAATTTCTTGTTATTGCAATTGCATTATTGAAAGGGGGGTTGGGGAGAGTAAAAATGAAAGAGATACTTCTTTGGAGTTTTTTTTTCAGTCAAAGGATGAGTGTATTAGGACAGTTGTGAGAAAATAAACTGAAGCGAAGTCCACTACAGCCCCCCCCCCCCCCCCCCACAGTCCTACACGACCTACAAGGAATTTTATAGTGTCACGAAACCGCTGCCCTTTCTTGTAATGATCCCTTTTTTGTGGCCCTTTCTCTCTCTGTCTCTCTCTCTCTCTCTCTCTCTCTTATGGGTCAGTTATTGCCCCTTTTTTACACTCTAATAAGAACGCGGCTTATGTTAATGTTCCTCGGCGTTTCCCCGACAATACATCGGAGCAGATAGAGTCGCGTTCGGCAGTCATAAACGCTTCAGGAACCACGTTGTGTCTCCTTATAGGGCGGCCGGAGGTGACCCGAACGTAATTTACGGTCGGCGCTCGTGACCCCTTGGCGTTCCGAGCTTGCTTCGAGTTCAGTGGTTCGAAGCGGCTGACACTTGCATTTTGAAAGTTCCTTCGCAGTTCCGTTAGTTCTGATATGGAAATGAGAGCTTCGTAAGACATCCTTATGAATGCTTCTTCGTGAGAGACTCCCGCTGAACGAGTTGTAAACAAAACAACGACTTTGCCGAAGGACTTTTCGCTATACGGCTTCCAATCTTCCAGTGCCCCGAGGAATAAGCAATAAGGCCCTCGGGATGTGCGTGTGTTTCCCTGCATTTCCCTTCGTCGTTTTGTTTGCAGGCGTCTTCGTAGGTTCCGTTGGTTCTATGGAATATAATTATATGATGGAGACAAGAACTTCTCCCGAGATGATTATGAAAGAATCTTCGCAGTTCCGCTGGTTCTGCGGAATAATATGGAAATGAGAGACCCCGCACCGCACGCAAGCAAGCACATGAAGGCTGTCCTAGATATTGCAAGCGGTGTGTTGCGTTTGTTCCCCTACCGATTCCCGGAGTGACAGCGAAATTAGGTGGTTTCGAAAAAGCCTTTTGAAGCAGTTACGAGGCGCGGCGCTAGATAAAGGTAATGGGGGATAGATCGGACATGCATAAAATTAATAGACGCCAAATCGGATATGCATTAACGGCCATGAACACTCAAGTACGCTGTGCATGGAATTAGCTGATGCCACAGAGATAAGCATAAAATCAATGGATGCCAAAGTTCAGTATCGAAATGTGTATGTATATGATTGGGTAGACAAATTCGCTACGCCCAGTATATACACACCCACACACAAGGCCACGTATAGGCATAGAGATGTCAAAACAGAAGACACACTAAAAAGGAAAAAAAAGAAAACAAAAAAAATATATATACCTTCCCTCCAGGGCTTCTTCTGACATGTAACGGTCTGCCCGAGCCATCAAAACAAAACATGCCCCCGCTAGGAAAAAAAAAAAAGAATGATAATAACAACAAAAATAAAACAGAGATGTAAACCTCCCGTTCCCAAATAAGAAAGACTCGAGCCCTTCGGCATTGGTAAGGGGGAGAGGGGGGGGGGATGATGGGGATTCAGGGGGATGGGTGAAACCAGGGGAAGGGAGGGGAGTCAGATGGGGGGATGAGAAGACGAAGTCAGAGGGAGTCAGAGGGTGGGAGGAGGGGGTCGAAGGGGAAACAAAGTTAGAAGGGGAGGAAACAAGAGGAATTTAGAGAGATTCAAAGAGAAGAGAGAAAACGAAGCCAGGGGAAGGAGAGGCCGAAATCAGAGGAAGGGTCAGACGGGAAGGGGTAACACAGTCAGGGAAGGGGTCAGAGAGGAGAGGGGAGAAGGGGAAGAGAGGGGGAGGGGGGTGTGGGGCGAAGTCATTCTCCCCCCGTCGAACAAACAATCCGGGTCTCAGCTCCTCACGAGACCGGCAGACGCCCCCCCCCCCCTCGCCCCGTGGGGAGCTCAGACAAGGCATGTTATTACAGCCAGTGTATATGGGCATAATTGAGGTGAATATAAATGTACACTTAGCACAGCCGGTCTTGGGCGCGAGTTTCTGAACCCCGCGAAGGAGATATGGAGGAGGGGGAGGAGAGGGAAGGAGGAGGAGGAGAAGAGGGAAGATGGAGGGGAGAAGATGGAGGGGGGAGGAAGAAGAGGGTGGAGGGTAAGGAGATATAGAGGAGAGGAGGAGGGAGGGAAGGAGATATGGAGGAGGGGGAGTGAGGAGGAGGAGGAGAAAGAGGAGGGGGAGGAGGAGGAGGAGGAAGATGACGAAAAAAAAGAAAGAGAAAAAATGCTAATCGGACAAGAAAAAAAGGGAAAAGATAAAGATAACAAGAAAACAAGAAAGAAAATAAAGAAAAAGAGGAGAAAAGAAAAGGAGGAGGAGAAAGAAGAAGAGGAGGAGAACGCCCTCTGGAACACCAACAAGAGTGAGTTGTTTTGGTAATGAAAGCCCGCTTGAAAATCGTACAGCCGCGGGGGGAACTCTCTCTCTCTCTCTCTCTCTCTCTCTCTCTCTCTCTCTCTCTCTCTCTCTCTCTCTCTCTCTCTCTCTCTCTCTTTCTCCCTCTCTCGCTCGCTCGCTCTCTATCTCTATCTATCTATTTATCTCTCTCTATTTCTTTCTCTCTATCTATCTATCTGTCTCTATTCTCTCTCTCTCTCTCTCTCTCTCTTTCTCTCTGTCTCTGTCTCTCTCTCTCTCTCTCTTTCTCTCTCTCTCTATATATATCTATATATCTATCTCTATTTCTCTCTCTCTCTCTCTCTCTCTCTCTCTCTCTCTCTCTCTCTCTCTCTCTCTCTCTCTCTCTCTCTCTCTCTCTCTCTTCTCTCTCTCTCTCTCTCTCTCTCTCTCTCTCTCTCTCTCTCTCTCTCTCTCTCTCTCTCTCAGTTTTATTTATCTTTTATATGATAATGAAGGAAAGTTAAGAAAAGAAAGAGGACTATTTTTTTTTTGAGAGAGAGAGAGAGAAAGAGAAAAGAAAAAGAAAATATTGGAAAGAAAACGAATGTCTGGAAAACTGGCAATTCAAAAGGAACTTCATTATTTTTCTCTCTCTTTCTCTCCCCCCTCCCCCCCCCCCTCCTCCTCCAGCCCCTGCTCCCTACCCCCTTACCCCCTCCCCCCTCCTCCTTCTCCTCCCCCCTCCTCCTCCTCCTCCTCCTGCCCCTGTTCCCTACCCCCTTCCCCCCTCCCCCCTCCTCCTCCTCCCCCCTCCTCCTCCTCCTCCCCCCTCCTCCTCCTCCTCCTCCTCCTGTCCCTGCTCCCTACCCCCTCACCCCCCTCCCCCCTCCTCCTCCTCCTCCTCCTTCTCTTCCCCGATACCCATTACGACCCAGCGGCCTTCGCTAGCCTCCAGTAATTAGCATAGAGATGAGAATACACCCTCCTCTCCTCCTCTTTCTTCTCCTCCTCTTTCTTCTCTGTCTCCTCCTTCTTCTCTGCTTCCTTCTCCTTCTCTACTTCCTTTGCCTTCTCCTTTCCCTTCTCTTTTTCTTTTTTTTTCCTCCATCTCCTCCTCTTCATTCTTCTTTTCATCATCATTATTATCATCATTATCATCATCATCATCATCATCATCCTTCTCTACCTTCTTAACGACCCTGCCATCTCTCCCTTAGCCCCCCCCCCCCCCCCCGCCTTTCCCTCCTTCCGCCAGTCCTTAACGAACCAACGCCATCTTGCTCTTCCCAGCTGCCTCTCTCTCTCATACTCTCTTTCTCTCTCTCTATTTCTCTCTTTCTCTCTCTTTATCTCTTTCTCTCTCTCTCTCTTTCTTTCGTTTTCTCTCTATATATATCTCTCTTTCTCTCTCTTTATCTCTTTCTCTCTCTCTCTCTCTATCTATCTATCTATCTATCTCTATCTCTCTTTTTCTCTCTCTATCTCTCTCTCTCTCTCTCTCTTCTCTCTCTCTCTCTCTCTCTTCTCTCCCTCCCTCCCTCTCTCTTTCTCTCTCTCTCTCTCTTTTTCTCTCTCTTTCCAGACAGGGTCACCGACAATAATAAACACCAGACACTTTAAAAGAA
>BOPN01007075.1:0-35000 GCA_017312705.2 Penaeus japonicus
GAGAGGCCACAACAAACAGACGACCTACTCTACACAAACATCATAGAAATACACAACAACACAAACACCGAACACCGCTGGTGGCCACGAAGCCTAAAAGCTATAAACGAACACCCACTTCGACCACTATATTTCCGGGAACGACGACCTGTAAACTAAGAAAATGTCTACAAGCGTGTGCACATGTGCGTGTTCTCATGTTACCGTCTATGTTCCCTCTCGTGTCTATGTGTGTGTGCACATGTATGTGTTCATGTTCCCTGTGCTCTCGTGTTCTCGTCCATGTTCCCTTACATGACAATATGTGTGTACATATGTATATGTTCATATTCCCTGTGTTCTCGTGTTCATGTCCCAAGTTCCCTTTCATGACAATATGTGTGTACATATGTATGTGTTCATATTCCCTGTGTCCTCATGTACATGTTCCATGTTCCCTTCCATGTCTATGTGTGCACATGAGTGAGTTCTCGTGTTATCGTACATGTTCTGCTCTGTTCATATCTCCTGTGCACATCACCTGTGCTCTCATGCTCATGTGCCATGTTCCCTTTCGTGTACTTATGTATGCCTATGCACGTGTTCACATTCCTGAGTACATTACCTGTGTTCTCATGTTCTCATCGATGTTCCATGTTACCTGAGAAAAAAAAAACTGAGGTTCTCTAGGTTCACCTCTCACCCAACATGCTCTCTTAAAAAAAGATGGACTCACCCAACTCGCCGTCCTCGAACGAGAGGTAGAGTCTCTTAAGCCGTAGGGATCACCCGTCCTGCCGTGCATCACAGTATGCATGACAGAGCGGGAGGAAACCAGGTATAAAAAATAAAAAAAATTACATGTTCCGTGTTCCCTTACGTGTTCGATGTTCACTCTCGTCCTTGAACGAGATAGTTTCTCATGTCGTAGGGGTCACCCCGACTTGTCATGCATCACAGCATGCATGACAGATCTGGAGGAAACCAGGCAAAAAAAAAAAAAAAAAAAATTAAAACATTAAGCTCTCATGGCTCACATGTCATGCACCATGCTCTCTCTCATGCTCTCTGGAGGGGAAAATATATATATATATACATAACTACGTACACATGTGTATAACGCATATATAAGTGTATAAATGTGTATATATCCAGGTCTTTGTCTGACCGTGAATGCGTCGCTTCCGTGACCATACCCATAATCGTCCGCAAATATCACGCCCACGATTATGTCTATGTCCACGGTCACGCGCGTGCACACGCTCAGACAACACCAAGAGACAGCGCCCGCCGAGTTTAATTAAACTATGTACAAGTACATAACCACAACAACCTTTATATTGATATAAAGGCAAATATCGTACACTGAAATGTATTTATTTAAATAAAGACCAAACAAGAAAGCACAGCATGCAAACAAAGCAAGCAAAGGCAGACGCCTCCTCCAAAAAAAAATAATAATAATAAACACTAAGGCCTCGAAGGGGCTTCTGACCTCAAACCCAAACCACCAAACACGCAAACAAACGAAACAAGCACTGGGTATCGCCAGATAGATATGTATATACACATATGGATATGGATATACTCGTATATAAATACACTCATTTATGTGTGTGTATGTATGTATATATATGTATATATATATATATATATATATATATATATATATATATATACATATATATGTGTGTACATATATATATATATATATATATATATATATATATATATATATATACATACACATATATATACATATATCAGCAAAATCTGTTACTTTTTTGTGTGTGTGAATGGAGAGGTGCACAGCCCACGTACATTAAGTATATACAAAACTATTTTCCCTTAATATATCTGGGTTCTTTCCCCATATTTCTCGTTTGCAAACATGCGCTCGTCCTTCCCGATGGTACTTTATTTAAGGCAGACTAGAAAATCCTCAGTCTCGATGGAGAGGGAACTAGTTCTGCTCAGCTGACGTTCCTAATAAACATTCCTTGAGCATCAACGCACATTCCCCCGGCGAAAATTGAGCTCTTTTCCAACTCTCCGTTTAAGATCAAAGCCACGCTGCGCTTCCAAGCAAAGAAACAAAAGAAGAACGTTCAGTGCTCCACAGATGGCGCCACGGTAGAGAAAAGTGTGTCTCCTTCTCGATTCGGCAGATATCAGCGAGGTAAAATATTGGCCTTTTAGTAATATCATCGCTAACTGTGTTGACTATTAGCAGTACATACGACCAGTAGTCCTTCATATGATATGCCACACATGCTAGCGCACACACACACACATACATATACATGAATTAAAAAGGGGAAGAAAATACAAGAACGTGTACACAGATATGATATGTTTATGCATCAAGGACACGACGACGGATAAAAACACCCTTTGAATGGCAAGAGCTTAAGAGCCTTAATAGTCAAAGAATTTAGTTTATTAAGGAGGCTACCAATTGAACGCAAAGTAAATGGTGTCAGGGATTAATGTCGTATATTTCCTGAGACTAACAGAAGGACTGGCAGGAGGCAAGAGAGACGAAGCAAAACGAATATCAATAAGTATCATAAGTCACAAAATGAGAAACAGAAATAATGATCGGAAGAGTTTTTGAAAAATAAATAAATAAATAAAATCCACCAAGAGACAATAATTCTGAGGGACTTCGGCACGTAAGAACATCACGTTTTGTGAATTCTGAATACCTGCACTGAGAAAGAATGACATTGGTAACTGGCCAGGTGGGAGAAGGGGGGCTCAACCAGGTAGAGTCTGAAGCAGACGAGGTAAAGGAAGTGACACACACACACCATTCCAGATGGTACTCTTTTATTGACGTGTAGATACATGTGAGCATATATGTGTATATGGATATGCTTATATATATATATATATATATATATATGTCTTTATTGTGGACTGTTAATTACACTAGACCCTGGCCGAAGGCCAGAGGTCAGAGCGGTTAGCTCTAGTCTGTCTGTCTGACCTCTCTGTCCTGATCTGTCTGTCTGTCTGTCCTTACATGTCCTTAAGTACAAATCTTTAGTCACTTTCTTCGCCTCAGGGTTTCCGTTAGCAAACACAGCTGCCTAGAAAAGCTTGTGTTCCGAGGCGGAAACGAACACAGGAAGCAGGATACGTCAGGTCAAGACACACTGCCATCGATATTGCATTCAATTAAGTAGACATACATGATCAATGTCTTGTGTCACATAATATCAACACCAGTGCCTTACAATGTATATATATATATATATATATATGTGTGTGTGTGTGTGTATTACTTCTACATGACGTCATTTTATCTGATAATTCAGGAAAGAAAAGGAACATGCTAAACGGAAATATTAAATCGGCATAGAAATTTTTATTGCAACGATACAAATGAGGAAAAAGAACTTCCAAAATAGGCTATGTGTAAAGTCAATGACATGAAAATACAGAAAGTTCTGAAGATACTTCTATGTAAATAAACATAATTGTAAAAATAGTCAGTCATCAAAGCAAACTAGATAATCTGCTTCTTACTTGACTCAATCCCAAGTTTGTCTAATCTCACATCTAATCTCACACCTAACCCACATAAGGATGTAGAAGCTACAGTGCGAGCGAAAATCCTATCCGGAGAGAGTTAGGCCAAGATCCGACAGACTGGGAGCCACCCGACAGGGAGTATCAATTGCAACAGATCTGGGTCTTGCAGTGGGCCCTCCAAACGCAGAACCAATTACATGACACTGTAGTCTCCTTGATGACAGTGCCTTGACGCCCTTCATCCAGGCAGTTACCGTTAGGACAAGGTCCTGACCCGTCTTGCCAGCAGGTGTCCGCGTTGATCTGGGAATGAAAGGAAGAATTATTATTCGTGAGCAGAGGAGAAAAATCGGAGATCCTTATAATGGAGCTCGAGAAAAGCGTCGAGAGGGAATAAAGGACTTTTTGAAATGTCAGGAGAGAACAGTCACTCAAAAGAGAATCATTCTGAATCAGAGGAAATCTTTACCCTCACTCCCGAGGGCAGCTCCCAGGTATTGGAACTGCCGCCACCAGCCCCTGCGGTCACCGCCTGGGCTCCGGCAGCGATGAGAGCTGTTGGGCAAAGTGCCAAGGATTAGGAAATCGTCATGCTATCGCTCTTAGGGAAATAGTGGTCTTTCTATTTCTATGCCTGTTCATGTGTATACACTGCATATAGTATGAATAAACTTATCAAAATCAAATCAAATCTATTTCTCAGTCTCCCTCCTCCTCTTGCTCTTTCCCTATGCTTGCCTCCTTCTCTCTCTCTCTCTCTCTCTCTCTCTCTCTCTCTCTCTCTCTCCCTCTCTCTCTCTCTCTCTCTCTCTCTCTCTCTCTCTCTTCTCCCGTCTCCCTCTCCCCCCTCCCTCCCCCTCCCTCACCAGCAGTGATGACGCCTCCGTCCCTCTTCACTCGCTCCTTGACACTGGAAGCCTCAGTCCCCGCAGGAGCAAGGGCCAGGCACCACAGCCCCACGAGCACAGCGCACAGCTTCATTCTGCAGGAAGACGTGCAACAAGGATGAAATAAGCATCGCCTCCTTCGACCGACGCCACGCACGGCTCAGCGTTCCGTGGGCGGGCATGCGGGCGTCGGTGCTTCATTGCCCGCGGGTTGACTTACACCGCGGCCAAGCATCCCCGGCACACTGTCTGCATCAAGCATATTAATTAATGTAAAATATTTCAACTACGAGGTGTGATTTCATTAGATACATCATTATCATGGGTTCTTTTACAAGAATAATCATTAATTTCTTGTAGAAATTCCAGTAACACAATATGCAACTGAAGGACAAACGCGTAATTCGTAGTAGTGCAAACACTATTTGTGAATAATGGCAGTAATTATGAACATATCATCTCTTCATAAATAGTGACAGGAGGTGCTTTTCCTTAAAACAACCATTGACTTTTAATGCAGCACATTGATAATGATCGAGCTCTCGTTGTCGTAATACTTTTGATTTCTGTGCATTTGCCTTCGTCAACCATCCCCAATAAAAATGCCGTGGCAATCGTTTCAATAATATTTCGTAAACACGTATGGACGAAACGGAAACAAATTGACTCGGGATGCGACAATGCAAAGACGACGGCGAAGACCACGCGACGAAAGTGAACAAGAGACACGGCCGGTAACACAGTGTTTACTTGAAATACCTTATAATTTATACAACATCAACGAAACTGTCCGTACTCTTTCTTTCTACCATTAGAGGTCGCAGGAGAAAAAAAAAAGGAAAAAAATATTGGCGTATACTTACCTAGAAATGTTCACATAGAAGGAATGCTAGGAGAGTCCCCTTGTCCGGTCTTTTTATACCTCGCGTACCAGTTTGTTGTTCCTGCCAGATTCCATCCAGCGTTTGCTTTTCTTTCCAATCAGCTGGCGTATGGCTAATGCCAAAAGGAAGTTACGGTAATAAGCAGAAATTCTGGATCAATCCAATTAATTTAATGCAACTTTTTTATGTTTTAGAATATAAAAAGTAAATATCTAAAACGCCACTGGCAGCGCAACCAAAGGCAACACACAAGGAATATCCTCGAGCGAGCCCTAGTGTAGAATATCGTATATATATGTGCACACGGAGACAAGAGGTATATATATAGATGCGTGGATAATTTTTCTTGCGTTTTTTTTATTTTTATTTTTTTTTATCTTTTTCTTTTTACTCATTATACGAACCGCAAATTATGATGTGTTATGAGACGATTAGATAACAGAATCTAGATATACGCAGGGTCTAATATACGTATAGTAAAATGCTTGATTAATTAACGAGACGAAGAAATCTTGAACATACAGTCTACGCACGTATTTTTTTTTTTTTCTATTTCCAGTCTATGATTAAGGATTGGGTTTCTATTACGTTTCATTGAACAACTGCTTTTTCTAAGTAATTCACTCATTGTAAATCTGTTACAACGTTACAACACGAATATCAAAGGAGGAAATTTATCTACGTTCCCTGAAGGAAAAACCCGCCAAAAAAATGTATCTACGTCTTGTTCCCTGATGGAAAAGCCCGCCAAAAAATTGTATCTACGTCGTGTTCCCTGAAGGAAAAGCCCGCCAAAAAATTGTATCTACGTCGTGTTCCCTGAAGGAAAAGCCCGCCAAAAAATTGTATCTACGTCGTGTTCCCTGATGGGAAAACCCACCAAAAAAAAGTATTAGGTGCATCTTATCTTCTTTTAAAAATAATTTACTGTCTTGCATTAAGTCAGTCATGCCTTAACGCTCCAATAACAGCATAATGAAGAATGCACAATAAGGGACATAGACAGTATAGCAAAATTACAAATAAATACAACATGAAATTAAAAACTAAAATTTACTATCATCACAAACTGAGCATCACACACACAGAGCGGAGAGGCCCAGATAAAATCTTCGTAGTATACGGCATCACCATAGCTTTAGCATCCTAAAAAAAAAAAAGAAGTGACTTAGGGAGTCCGTGGAACAGTGCGTTGCTATGGGGTAGTAGATGAAGGTCACAGAGCGACCCGTGCCTCTGTGGCGCGCCTTTGAAAAAAAACAAAATTTGTACAGTTATTTGCCATGGTCTTTAATGTGGACTCTTGTTAATGCACTAGGCTCTTGTCTGTCTGTCTAACTTGCTCTATTCTCTCTCTGTCTACTCTGGGTTCCTTGTGTGTCCTTCTTAAAGTACAAATCCTGAGTCAACTGAGTCAAAACAGACTGCCAGCGATATTGCACTGAATTAAGTAGAAATATATGATCAATGTCTTGGGTCACATAATATCAATAATGATAAAAACAATAATAATAATAATAATAATGAGGATAATGGTCACAATGATAATAATAATGAAAATAATTATGATAATTATGATCATAATAATGATAATAATAACGATGATAATAATGATAATATCAAAGGTAATACAAATGATGATAATGACAATGATAACAAAAGATGATAATAACAATGATAATAATAATGATGATATTAATGATAATAACAATGATAATAATAATTATAATCATAATGATAATGACAACAGCAAAGATAATTATAATGAGAATGATAATCATGACATCAATGATCATAAAAATTACAATAATAAGGTACTGATAATCATAGTAGCAATGATGATGCCAATTATAATAATCATAATGATAATCATAATGATATTAATGGTACAGGCACTGCTGGTTGTTTTTCTAGAAGTGACACATTCGTGGGATTTACGACTTCTATGACCACTGAAGCGTAATGAAGTAGAAAATTCACAGAAATTGTTGAGTTATCGAAAATGCAAGTACTATTGAATATTAGAGCAAATAACAGTGATGGACAAACTAGAATAATGATTAAATACATTTACAATTATGTTTGAATAGTTATAATCGCCGTTTAGCATTGCAATCACAGAATTTCAACATGAGTAGACATGAGCGAAGTTTCACCACAGTGAATGACCGCTGACCGTGGTGCATGGTTGCAGTAATGAGGATAGTAATGATGATAATGATAATAATCATGATACTGATGATGATGATGATAATAATCATGATGATAACAATGATGATATATGTTTGTATATAATATACGATCAAAAAATAAATAATATAGACGGAAAAGCTGAGTAAAAACTGGCTCTCGTTATAAATTAAGAACGAACTTAATCAGATCTATAGTTAGCATCATTTTTTCACAATATATGACATATTGAAGGATAATACGATACCAAAGAATGCTTTATTTTTTAAATTACATTCATCGACGGATATTAAATAAAAAGGAAATAAACATTTCATTTCGAAACATTTCATCCGCTCTCGTGTGTCACAGCACGGCGTACCTCGAAACTTTGGTTGGTTCATAAGCTACAAGAGGGTTATAGTAGCATTTCACTTATTTAATTAGTCATCAAAGGTTATGAATCCAAGATTGATTGGCACTGCAAGTAGATTAGGGAAAAAGAGAAATAGCAAGTACTAAAGTAAAAGGATTTGTTGTCTCGTTTGATGGCAATACCATAATAATCTACGCATTTAGCCTCTTGCCTCCTGTTTGTCAATGGTACGTAATCTCGAAACGATATCCTGCAAGTTTAAATACAGCCATTTCACATATACAGCACTGCGAAATTTACTTCGCTTTATTGCCCACATCACAAACAATAAAACACAGACACTTCAACGAGCCTTGAAATGGGTAAACAATGTCTGTTGAGAACCGGTTAGCTGTTTATTCTTTTTTTTCTTTCTTTCTTTCTTTCTGTTACTTCTCATTTTTAATCCTTTTTTACGCACTTAAGTGGATTAATCATTTCCTTTTACTTGAAAATAAGCTTTCTTTGGGATGTAGTAGTAATGACATTGCCTGGAAACTCCTAGTAGCTCTCGAACGTTTCGAGGAAGGGAAGGAATTGTCAATATCAGGGAAAATCTTTTACATTTTTTTTCACCTTTTTTTCTACCAAATGTCTGGCTAAACCCCACTCAGGCGCCATGGGAATGATCAGCAATTCCCATCACAGGAATTCCAACGACCTTATCAAACGTCTCCAATATTCCAGTTACAAAAATTGCCAGTTTGGTAATTTTGGTGCTAAATCCCTCTTCACAAACGCTCCCACTCGACGGAGCCATCCGAAAAGCTGAGCCAGTCGTCAGAACCATAGAGGATAATGTACTCCCGCTGCCTGAGCGCGGCGTTCTTGTGAAATGAAGCGATATATCCACATTTGAGAATGAATACTCGATTGGAATACATTTGAACATGATTGAGGTGTAATGGCACAAACACGCAGAGAGAAAGAGAGAGAGACAGAGAGAGAGAGAGATCCATGATCACCGCCTCTCCTAGCTCTCCCCCACCACCTCCACCCTCCCCTGACACTTAGCATTCAATTTTGTTATATACGTGTGTTTCAAATGCCATGTATCTGTCCAAGTGTACTCCTATTTTTTCACTGAAATGTTTGGTTTGATAGGGTGGCTTTCAAATTCTATCGTTGTACCGATGGGGATTTCGGTAATGTTCTGTCGACTACCTTTGAATATGCATTGAGTTTTATGTGGATTTAATTTTAGACCATTACTTTCAAAATATATTTTAGCTTGTGTAAGAGGGTTTTGAGTATTTCTTATTAATGTATTTAAGTTATTTACTGAGTCACTATGAAGAAACCGTGAATCATTGGCGTACTTCACTAGAAGGCAGTTATGAGCAATGGTTGATAAGTCATTTATGGAAACTGTAAATAGGATTGAGCCTAAAATAGACCAAAATATATTGGTTGTCTCGATGATATGCTTTCATTATTTTTTACTGATTGAGTTATAGTATTCAGATAGCTGCTAAACCAAAAAGAATCAATTGTATGAGATCTTAGTTTTGTGATTTACACTGTCAAAAGCTTTGGAAAGATCACATAATGTGAGTAAATTTACCTGATTTTTGTTTATGTTATCATAATTTTTATCAGTTATTTGTAATAACGCTGTTTCAGTGGATAAAGCCATGTTGTGTTTTAGATAATAGGTTATTGGCCTCCAGGAAACTCGTTAGTTGATTTGCTACAATTTTCTCAAGAACTTTAGATAGATCAGGGAATATTGTAATAGGGCGGTAATTATTCACGTCATCTATATCTCCCGATATGAAGCCGTTTGGTAGCTCATTGGTAGCGTGTCGACTTCACATCCCCGTGGTCGGCAGATCGAGTCCCGTCCAAACTCGTGAATTTCCACTGTCACCTGGCGGTTACTAACGTAGCTGTGCACAGATCGCGTCAACACTCGTTGGCACATTCTCTCTCTCTCACACACACACACACATACATATATATATATATATATATATATATATATATATATATATATATATATATATATATATATATATATATATATGTATATTTATATATATATATATATATATATATATATATATATATATATATATATATATATATATATACATATGTGTGTGTGTGCGTGTGTGTGTGTGTGTGTGTGTATATATATATATATATATATATATATATATATATATATATATATATATATATATATATGTATATACATAGACATATACATGAATATACATATACATATACATCAAGGTCTTAATTGTACATGAACAGTTACAGAGTTTATATTTAAGGAATTATAATATTATAAAACCTAAATCTCAATAATTTTAATGACTCCCTCTTAAATATCTCCTCCAGGGCGCGAGATGCAACATCTTTGGACATTCGGACGAGCTGACCGCGTCCCCAGAATTGGTCGTTACCGTGTGGACCAATCACAGCCGAGTCGGCAGCACTTTGTCCAATGAGAAGAGGTCACCCTTGCCTTCAAAGTGATCCAGCATCTCGCCTCAAAATAGGTCTTTTTTAGATTCAGACACAAAGAGTTCAGCCCTCGTGTCGAAAGGACTTCCTCCTCTCTCTTCGACTCCTCCTCAAGGATACCAGGTAGATAGCGTCTAGAGCCCAGTGACTTAATTCATATACTGTGCATTGCCCCTGTTTCCTTAGTGTTCTCGATGTCACTATAACTCACATCTCGTTAGCTTTGCGATAGGCTTAGCTTCCCCTTGCGTGTATTTATTGTGCCCCCTTATTATAAATAATGTTATACATCTTGAGTTATAATATATTGTTATTATTATTTAGCTACCGTGTTTCACATCACCCTTTATTTATCATGGGTGGGTAATTAGAACAATCTCTGCTCGCCACATATTCTGGTGAAAGCGACAGGGCCCATTCGATACCCATCACAATATATATGCATACACACACACACACACATATATATGTGTGTGTGTGTGATATAGCAAATGATGCCATACAAGATTAATGATATAAACTAAGAAGAAGATAACGATAACGAAAGAGAAGTGATGTAATAGAAGGTTTAAGGTACTTAATAAGATCAAAAAGTTCAAAATAAGATTAGAGGAAGATCAGCGATGCAAAACACAAACAAGCAATGTTGAAGTATATCTCTAAACCAAGCACTGGAACTAAAACGAATGATATGAATTATAAAATACTCCGAAAATGATCAATGATCGACTGTCTCTGAATATGCACTCTGAACAGACAACCACCTCCACATTTCCACAAAATACAATGACACAAGTATACTAATCCACAAAATCATACATGGAAATTATCCACATTGGCTTTTACCTACGCAAACAAGGGCCGGCATAACGGGAGTCTATATGCACCTGTCTTTGAAAGTGCTACGCTATAGGCAAACGGATTGAAAACATGATCCATGTCTGCCCATAGTCACTATACAATAGCCTTCAAGTTCGGTCAGATCACCACACGGCACACTCTTATTTGAACATGGTCCATGTCTGCTGGTAGTCACTATACAATAGCCTTCAAGTTCGGTCGGATTACCACATGGCACACTTATTTGATTTATTCAAAAGACTCCCACGCATAAGGTTTCAAACACCGAGTTCCGTGGTGGCAGCTGCTCCTTATTTTCTTTAGCTACCCCGAGCTACCTACTATGTTCACTCATAAGTTCAATAAAGTATGTCAAACCACGTACATTTTCTTTAATTAACCAGTTTGCTTCATATTTTCAATAAAGTTTCCCTAACCGCCATGTCAGCCGTATATGGATCCTTCTAGAACAGTCCAAGAAGGAGGAACTTATATTTTCTTCTCTTCTCTAAGGGAAATCGGGAAACAAATGGAACTATTTGACTAAATTTGGAAAGATACACATTCTAAACGAGTTAGAATTGATGTAATGATGGGACGAGGGGCAAACAGTAACCATATCTAAAAAGATTGTTGAAAGTCGGTAGTCTTTAGATGCGCCATCTTGAAATCCCTTCCCCCATTTTGTTCAAAAGCTCCAAATGGACACGGATCTCGGGCGTGTTACTCAATATACACTGAGAAGATTTATAAGGGGAAAAAATATCAAATGTAAGTTTGGGCATAATGCACTCTCTTTATGATTCACATACTTCTCATGAAACATGTAGAAAAAAAACACGAACAATTCATCCTCATTAGAACTGAATCCCACCTTCTCGCCTTAACGATGAGGCTCGATTTACCAAGATTTCACAGAGAAAATGCGTCTGCACAAAATGCCCTACAGTACGTTGTCCCCTCTAATTGCAACCTCAGGAGCAGCACCAACCGCAACACAAACTGCAGTTGCATCTCCAACAGCAACACCAGCCAAAGACACTCCTCAACAGGCCACAGAAGACTACAAACTAAAAATATTTAAAAGCAGACACCTAGCTTGGTTTTGGCTCGACCAAAATTTTTATGAAACTGCCTAGTCTCATCATCAGGACAACACTGGAAGGAGTGATTTCTCTGATCCTACTTGTTATAGAGGTTGATCAGTATTTCTGTCCGCGTGCCGTTAGAGGTAAGCGATAATAAAAGTACTGATAATAGCACGAAGCTTGGAATATTCTTTGTTCACACTGAAGTACATGTATTTTACAGTCAAACGGATATTCATTCTAGAGTTCGTGAATATTTGAGTTGTTTATCGTATCATTATCTTTGATATAATATTCAGAATAAACATTTAAATTGGTCATCAGATCTCTCATCCAACACAGTACATCAACATCAGTACAACATCAGTCGGTGGATTATTATCTGGTCGGTAGTGAGTGTGATATAGTAAACAGCACTACTTGTATTTATCTTTATTTCTAGATCGAGCCATTTTGCAGCTGTCATGGCTGATCTTAGATAAAGTATTGGGGGAAGAAAGAAAAGAAAATTTAGCCAGAGACAAACACGAAAACAGTCGTTAATAAGATAGTCCTTACGAAACGTGAGAAAATATAGCATTTTCATTCCCAAAGGTGAATGAATCGCTGGAACCACCTTACATATAAAAGTTGGGAGAGTTCACTTAAAATGACACAGTTCATAATATCTAATATAACAAGATGATGGTAATATTCTTTAAAATAATACATATGGGTTGCCAGTTTCGCTCTTTTTTTTACCTAAGGGGGTCTGGGAGGGGGATATATTTGTATCAAGAGTGATATAGGTCAACACGGTCAGACGTTCAATAGATTATGTCTTTCCTGTCATTATAACATATAACGACACTCAGCTACTTAGATCAGAGATTCTATAGTATGAAGTCATGAGGACTGTATATAGCTGCCTTAAAAAAAAAATATATATATATATATATATATGTATATATGTATATATATATATATATATATATATATATATATATATATATGTGTGTGTGTGTGTGTGTGTGTGTGTGTGTGTGTGTGTGTGTGTGTGTGTGTGTGTGTGTGTGTGTGTGTATACCTACATATATCGTCACTCTTGTCCTCAATTTCTGTTTTCATTTACCGGTATTAATGTGTTAGTGTCGACACCGAGACCCTTTTAGCACCGACATGCCCAATAAAATTGTAGTAGACTAATCCTTGTGTTTGTGTGGTTCATTGTTGGTCACTCCCACAATACTTAAACTGATTGATTCATTATTGAATCAACAGATTGATTGTCTAGACTGCGGTTAAAAATACTGATTAAATTGACTTTAGGACACATGAAGCACTTCTCAAGCTAGCTATTTAACTTCCTTGTTGTTAGAAAGACTATCAATTATACACTCAACAATATTTCTCCATTATCCCTCGTAAAGACCAAAGGCGTGTCCACATAAAGGGAAGTACGTCTATGACGTCAGAAACGAATTTTAATAGTGTTGCCAATACGAGCACTCGAGCAGCTGTCCGGCAGGTCGGCTTTACACACCATCGGATTGACTGATTAAATATACAATTTTTTTTTCTGTCGCGCCAACCTTTGGGGTCATTAGCGGCGAAGCACACCATTGGAAAGGTAAATATTAGCCATGGGCATTTCCATGGTTTGTCCCATGGTTACTTGTGACCGTTATATGGTAACACTGCTTCCGGGTACGGGCACTCGGGCAGTGACCCTCGCGTGGACACTATTTAAGGTCACTTGAATACCTCAAATTCTAGAAAGCAGACAGTACAATCACACGTTACCGTTTAGTACTGACACTGTTTGTTAATGAAACTCGGCCTATTTACACCAGAATTAGTGTTCCTCCGTTTCCAATCTTTCCTTTTCCAGCTTACTTCCTCCATGCATCGAGATGTGTATCTTATTCTCATGATGTGACCTCTACCCGCTACCCTAACAAAGAAACCCTTGTGAGCTTTGTGCCAACATGTTACTTTGAATCTTAAGACAATGGTTATCACAGGTGGACAAAGAGTAATCAACCTAGGGATTGAATGAGAAACCTTATTCTATTAAGGCACCATTTAAGTACTTCAATTACTTTCTCCCTTTTTTCTGATGATGACTTTTTTCCTCAAGTGTCTTTTCTCACCTGACAAGAAAGCCTTTATATTTATCCATTTTATTTTTATTGCAAGGTATGCATGGACTGTTATTTGATGCAGTTGATACATTCCGAGAATATAGATGGCCAAGGTGCATCTTGCAAATATTTTTCTTTCTCTCTCCTGCATAAACTAAAATGTGGTCACAATCTTCATTTCATATCTCACTCAAAAATTAGATAATCATATATAATGGCCACTTTTCTTCATTTTTTAAATATACTTCATCCCAACTTTCCTCAAAGAAATAGAAGTAGGGTCAACCAAACGGTAATAAATCTGCTCTTCTAAACTTACGTCAAACAAATATTTCTATAATATTTGTTAGGGCAGTTTCACATCCATTCTTTCATGTTTGTATGTTTTCCTGCTTTACCCTTCATTATTTTGCTTACAACTCATCCACCATGAATTCTTCACATTCATTTGCATCTATAATTAAGATTGCACAATATTGCACTCGAGAGCTTGGTGATAATTGGCCGAATGCAACATGTTAGAATAGCATCATGATATCTCACCACCTTATTTTCATCACCAATCTGCTGCGCGCATTCTTCTCTTGATAAAAAAAGAGAGAAAAAAAATAAAAATAAGATCAATCAGATCATTCATCTAACGCCAAAAATGTTCAGGTAAACAAACAGCGTAAAGTATTTTTTATTACACAAAACAATATAAACAACTGAAGACAGTCAATGACACTGGTATATGGAAGTAACTGTTTAAAGAATATGCTTATTCTGCTTTTAATAATATGTATTCATTAATATCACACATACACATAATCTCCACTGTAAATAATTATGATCAATGCAAGAGAAATCACAGTAAATAAGTTCCACTTTACTTTTAGGTAAAACGTTTTTTATTTATTTATCAAATCTTATTGTATCTTTTTTTTGTGTTTGGATTTAGTCTGTTTGGATAAATATATAGATAAAATAGCCAGAAAACAACAGATCATGCACTAACATCATATCCAGAGAAAGAATAGGAAAAAAGAAAGAAAGAAATGAAGGGAGATAAAATTATCATTCTTCTTGGGTTATGATTTTGCTCTTCTTTTCCCATCGGTAAACGTCGTACCGCCTTCTTAGAATTACGTCCATTCTAAATAATCCGAAAGAGATCACTCCTATGTTTCATATGTGTGACATATGAAAAACCTTGCAAAGGAAAGACCAAACACATATTTAAAGAGCGTAAAATGCATTCTATATAACCTTTTCCTTTTTATTATTCTTGGCTCTCTATTGTGCACGTTATTACATATCATCAGAACTCAAAGTATCTTTGTCATAAAACAAGAAAACAAAATGCAAAGATATTACCATTAAATCCTTTCATCAGTAGATAAATATATTGAGTCACTAATAGAATCTCCTCTAAGTGGCATATAATGAAAGCCACATTTCACCCCCCCCCCCCCTAAAAAAAAAAAAAATATATGTTCACAATAACACCAATTTTTCTCTAGGTCAAGAAGGGATTCCAGTTGGCTGAACTCCCGACTCTCGCCTTCTCGCCCTTGTCGGTCTCGATCATGTCGGTGAAATCTAGGACGTTGGCCGACTGCTGGCCCTCTGGCGACGTCAGAATGGTCTGCCGGATCTTCCTGATCTTTCGTAATCTCTCGAGCCAATTGCTGGCGTATGGATTGTGGGGTGGACGGTTTAGCGACTCCCAAATCATGGAAGCAAGCTGGAAGTGCAAAAGAATCTTCAGATTTTTCCACTCCTGGAACTAGTTTTGTTTGAAACATAGAATTTCTAAATATTACTGAATGTGTTAAATGAGAAACAATGGTATTGTTGAATAATAATGAATGAGACATAAAGGTATTTAACTTCTCAAAAAGTAATAACACATGAACCATAAAAAAAAAATGCATTTAAGAAAGCAATATCAAAAGTTGAATAACAGTACCAAGGGGACTCTAAAGAATATCCAACAGCTTATAAAAATAATACTATCAGTCCACAACAGTTTTGCAAAAGTGACTCGAAAAATAATTGGCAGAATACAGCTTTTTCAACAAGATGTTGGATCACTCCAGATAATGCCCATACTCACATCTGCATGAAGAGCAAGCTGACGCACGAGAATGGGAAGGTTAGTGTCAGACACCAATCGGGGATCCCCACCTCCGCCGACGAAATCAGCCAATTCCGGCCGACAGAGTACGCCAACGCTATTGGTAGAGTGGTCGGCCGGCACCACCTCAACAATGGTGTGGTTGAACTGACCCTGCAATGATTACAGACAAATATGATTAGAATTGTCCTGAACTCACAGTGATCTAAATGAAAAAAAAACATACTACTAAATCAAAACAGCAGCATGAATGCCAATATGTAATTCCACATTCAAAAACAGGAAAAAAATAAAATAAAATTTTCTATGGACACAAAGTCTGTGCATCCAACTTAATATGACAGGAAGATGTGACCTGACTATTACATGAACTATCAATATATCTCCATAAACCTATCTTTTGCAGAAAAAAAGAAAAAAAGATAACCACTCATTCTTACCTTAATAGTATTTATATTATAGGACTGACCACTCTCATTGTAAACTATGGTAACATAATTATTGCCTATATGTTTCTTTTTTCCTGTGCAGTTTGGATCAGACTCTCTTGTTGGCATCAAAGTTGCAATGTGGTAAACAACCTGGAAGTGAATACAAGAAAAAGAGGATGAAAAATAGCTCTAACTGAATATAAGTGTTATTTTAAAATATTGTTTTAAAAGATCATGATTTAAATGGCAATATGAAACTATTCACAAGCACAGGTAGATTAGGAATATACTATGCAAGCAGTAAAATAGACTACATATAGTCCTCTCCTTAACAAAAGACAACCAAAAGACAGAACAGATCTTTCATAAAACAGGAATTCCAGCTCAACACCTCCAGCAAAGAAAGTAAGTCTCTTTACGCAAACAACTTGAAATTAACCTGCATGACGTCGTCGTGCCAAATGTAAACCAACTTTCCGTCATTCCCTTTGGTGTCGAGGCCACCCAGGAAGACTTCATCCTGGGAAACGGAGCTCAGCTCTAACACCGAACCCAAACCCTGAAAAAGGAGGTCGTTGCAATGAGATGCCAAAGCAATGAGTACGAGTTCTTTATTGATCACTTGCTGTTCTCACTCCATCTGTATTCTTAGCAATGGTGTTCCGCATGACCTGCACTGAGAGATGCATGATCAAACAGATATTATCACACAGCACTTAAGTTTGGAGGATAAATTACCATTAACAGTAATTACTTCACCAATTATTGTGAAATCCATAGTACAAATAACCATGCAGCTATGGCAAATACCATCAATTATATCAGTTGGTGTCTGTCAATGCTGCATGAATCTTTAGCCATTAAAATAATAGTGAAAATGGTTTCCTATGCCTTTCACAAAATTAGACACTGTTGAAAGCTAGGTGCCATGGCATGAAAACTTTCCCTTCAGATTTGAGTGCTGCAACTAAAACCATGAATAACTGCATATCAATTAATTCAATGAAATATTACTAATAATGCATAACATTAGAAAATCTTCATCCCTGAAATCAAATTAAACACACACACACACACACACACACACACTACCTGTAGAAATGTCATATATCTAAGTGACCCAAAGGAATTCCTCAATATCTCTTGCTCTGTTGTCTGTCCTGGACCAACGTATAGCACACCAATTTTGTGCGTCTCCTGCGGTCGCATGAGGTCTAGTACACGCACTGCCCGCTGGATTTCTGGTTGCTGAGTAGGAACCAGCAAAGGCCGTTCACTACCTCCCCCTAAGCAGTCATGATAATACAGCTGTAGGAATACAAAGCTGAAAAAAAAAAAAAAAAAAAAAAAAAAAAAAAAAAATATTGTAGGATAAATGGCATATATAATCATCTCAATTTTATAATTGTTAAGGAAGTTTTACTTTATTTTACAGAAAAGGTTGGAACTAAAATTAATATGCTATTTCAATATCATCCAAATGACATAGATGAAACATTAAAGCAAATTACACAAGGAGCAAGCTTTGATAAAAATCCTTCCTTGCAGTCTTACCTTGGAGAAATGCCACCCTTTCCCTCCTTGCTGCTACTCATCTTCTTTGCGGCAATTGATGCTCGCGAGTGCAGTTTGCGCGAGGCGGGGTTCATGTCGGATATGGTGTGGCCTCTGCCTCTTCGCATGGGGCGCGGAGAGCCATCGTCAGCATCCGCATCTGGATTGCTTGAGCCTCCTGTGGTGCTTCCAGGTGAGATGCTGCCCCCGCTACCCACACTCTTCTGTACAGGTTTTAGAGTTCTGTTACACTTTGTCTAGTATACTTTTTTCTTTATCCCTTTACTTTGGATATGAATTGGATATTTGGTGTAAGAAGGTTATTCCAGAGACATAATGTCCCTATTAATTCAGTAAAGATTTCATCCTACTCTTGTCTATGGATCATGTTTAAATATAAATATTAATAATAAAAATTAAAAGTTTCTCTTAGACAAAATCTTCCAAATGAATATTTCTAAACTTTTGCTGTTGTTTTTGAATAGACATACTCTCATTTTCAGATTTAAATTTGCTCTTCTATCATGAAAATCCTCCAAACTAATATTTTTTCCCTTTTTTTAATATGCAAAAGATCACCTTCACTCTCAAATTTACTACTGATTAAAATTAACATATCACATTGAAAGGAAAAAAATAAATAAATAAATAATAATAATAATAATAATAATAATAATAATAATAATTAGTTCCTTCTCTAAGCTCAAGACTGAAAGGCTTACCGTCTGATATGCAGACGTGTGTCGTACTCTGGTGGTCGGGATGGGTGGAGGGGAAGTGGATCCAACACTCCCTCCGCCTCCAATGCCCGGTTCAAACCTGATATCATGAAGAGAGGAGTTAAGTTTAATGCCCACAAATGGAAATACGGGTGATAAAATACTGTTTATAATATCACATGCAAATTAAATCTTCAGCAATACAAAAGTGGTAGTAAAAGATCCTAGGACTGATTACAGAATCTTAATGTATGTTAAAATTTATTTTTTATCAGAATTCAATATCAAACAAATTAATGACTCTGCTTAGATCTGAAATGATGGTCTTCATTGTGTACATGATGTAACATCAGAAACTGTTTACTGTTAAAGTGCACTCCCAGTCATAAAGACTGTCAAGACACTAGTTTCAGAGGCACAGCTTTCCAAAATCATCCATGACCTTTGTTCTGTGATGATTTTAAGGGAAAACTTTCCTTGGGCTATGTTCTGCAGTCAGGAGTGAGTAAGTAAGATTTTCCCCAACCCTCTAACCCTCTTCAGAGATATCCTGTCTTGACAGCCAGTCAGCTAGTTCTGGCTTTCTTCTGTAGCTCATTCACACTCTCTGTGATCACATCCACACTAAAAAACATTAATCAGTTAATCCATTAACTTCCATAATACTGAGGATTTACCTTGGCTTCGGTTTGACTGGCTTAGTTGCAACTGATACTGGCTCAGTGTCACTTGGCACAGCCTGTGGTGGTGATGAGGCTTCTGTCTGTGGATCCTCCTCATCCACAGCTTGTTGCATGACTTCATTACCTCCTACGACAGCTCCTTCACTCATTTCAGGACTAGAATGGCATCGCTGAACAGGAACGCGAGGATCATCTGGGTTCTCACCTGTGGATAAGACAGACAAACAGTGATAAAAAAGTTTGGAACCTTAGTACCACTAATAATAATATTCCCATATCCAATCCTATGCACAGCCAAACTCCACCTCGCTTACCAGAAGTACTGGTGTTTGTCAGGGGAGAGCTTCCCCTTGTGTCGTCACCAGCATCGGCAGAGTTTATCCGAGGGTCAGAGGAGGTGTGAGAGGGGGCACCACTACTCCAACCACTGGAGTCTCTCTGGGAACCCGGATCAGAATCTTGGGTCCTGTCTGATGCCCCAGAGAAGGCTCTCGGTCGTGTTTCTTCAAAGGGCTGGCTTAGAAGCTCCTGCTGAATTCAGATCAAGAAGCTTTCATCAAATATGAACAAATCTAGCTATATGTGTCTAAATGGTTATGTGTGGGAGGGTGCTAGGGAGTGTGGGGGGTATGGATGTGTGTAGGGGTAGTTGGGGATGGGGGCCAATATTGTAGGGTGTAGGGATGGATACTTGACTCCCCCTCCCTGCAACCCTGCTCTTATCATGGGTACAGGGAGTCAAGTGTTGGTGTATCAAAGATGATAAAGAATAGTTACATAACAAAGAACACACATAAGAGTTCTCTCACCTCATACTTTTCATCTTCCAGAGTCTCAGAATCAATTCTCCTGTGAGTGAATAATGATCCTGAAAAGTCTGCAGACTGAGTGCTAGGTGTGGCAGCAAAGAGCACACTCAGATCATGCAAGGGCAGCTCTCCTCCCGAGGCAACAAGTGTCTGCTGGTTTTGGACGCGCATCATCCACGACATGTTGCCTGTTGTGTTAAGAGGTAAGTGGTTGGTGATCATTAAGAGCTTGTTTATGGGAATTTTAGGACAGCAATCCATAGAGGTAAGATGTTCAATGGTAGCTAAATTGTTACATTACTAGCATCTGCCTTAATACCGCTCAGACATTATTCTTTTATTCATTCAAGTATCATTTGGAATACTGGAACATGAAGGTGTGATTTAAGTCCTGGTGAAGCTCTAAAGTTGAAATGAAAGCGTATGCAAAGTATATCCTTTTATAATCTGCAATCACATGTGAGGATCATGTTCTAGTCATTGCCCTTCCTGAAGCATTTAGGATTAATTCCCTGACTTCTTCACCCAATTATGTTGTTGAAGATGAAGGAAAAAAATAAATATCTTGCCCTCTTTATGATGGTTGTTCATTTGAAATAAACTGATGGGTACTCATTTTGATGAAGAGCAGTGATGCCCCACAGAATGCCACATATTCTAGATTTATCAGACTAAAACTGGGAAGTATACTGATCATAAAAAAAGACAGATTTCTAAAGGGAAAGAGTATAGCTCACAGTAAAAAAAGAAGAAAAAAAAAGTGATTTCTACATATAGCAAAAGGACCTTCTTCATCTGCAGTGTATGAATGTTAACACATAGCATGCACACTATAAATTATCAAAACAAATTAAACGGAACTAACACCTTCACAATCAAATCTCATGAACTAGAATACCTTTACCCCATTTATCCAAGTCCAAATCACAAACCTGTGGGTTGTCTGATGTATATTTCAGCCCATCCCTGGCACCAGCAAGCGCACAGATGCTGCTCTACCCTCTTATTCTCATTGGGTGTTGTGCCGCTGCTCCCAACATTGCTGCCGAACACCAATTTATCAACTGGCGAGGATTCACTTTCACCGGGCTCACCTATGTTGCTGCTTGACCATCCGACCCCATCGCCTGAAAGTCAGTATGTGTGGTATGAGTGGTATTACAACAACAACGAATGGTCTGTAAATACAACCAATAGGTATATCTTTCACCCTATAGTCTAAGCTGTAAGGTAAGGTTTGTCAGCTGTAATCAAAGAAACAAATAATTTTAATAAATTTATCTAATCAATTAATTTTCCAAAAGTTGACTTAAGAGATATGAATGCACTTGAGAAAGATCATCAGAATGCAAAAGTAATGTATATTAAAAAAGACAATATGCATCTACGAAACTAGTCAAAAAAACAAAAACAACTTGCAATAGCTGCTTCTTGATTTCATTTTTTGTATATTGATGAAGAATTGAAATGCACTGTTGTTTTGATTACATGTTACTGTGATTCCAAATTATATTGTGTCCTTGTTGCATTGCGCTTCTATCACAAAAATGCTACTGACTGAACACAAGCTGAATGGGATATTGGTATGGAAGAGGGTGGTAGTGGAGGGGATAAAGAGGAATTGTCAGAGGAAGCACAGACTCAAACCAAAGTATTGCAAACATGCTCCGCATTTGCAACGTGAATCTCTCTCACAAGAGGTACACCGCAGGCTATCAAACTGACCTCCTGTGAGGCAAGTTGGAAGCATAAAGGCAAACAATATTTTTAATAAGGGCAAAAGAATGTGGAAAATAAAACATTAGTCTAACAAATTTGCTTATACATGGTCCTTTATCTCTCTTCAAAGACCTACAGTATATTTTGTATTGCTGAGCTGTCTCACTCACCTTGGTCAACTAATGGAGTAAGGCCATCTCCATTCTCTCTCTTCACTGACCACATATGTAGATCATCCTTACTCTGTGGCTTATGTTTTGCCTGTAAAATAGTTCCTAATTATTTAACAAAACCCTTTTTTCTTTTCTCTCAACATATCTACTATACTGCATTGTTACCATAGTGTAAATGTAGCAAAAGGAAGGGCCCTAACTTCATGTGATATCGTCCTGTGGAATTCTGAGCGGTGTCTTCTGCGATTGAGGTTGGTGGTGGCAGCGAAAGTCTCAGGGGCTGGTGATCCTGAAACATAATTACTCAGAATTATCTGCCTCACATAAGCCTAATATGAAATACATCTTATCTGCAATACTATTAGATATTTATTTGATATGCAATGCAACAACACACTACTACAAAAAAAAAAAAAAAAAAAAACAGTAAAAACGTGTACAGACTCGCACCCACCCACATGCCTCTATGTCCATATAACCACAGACCTCCACAGCCATACCACACATATAAAAAAACATTACGATGTATAATGAATAAACATACTTTTTTCAAGGTTACAAAGTTGCAAACATTTGTCACACAAGCCTTGTCTCAGTGGCCGTTGGGAGCAGCCAGAAGTTGTGATCGTGATCAGCTTGTTTCCTATTAGCCAAGTCTGAGACTGACCTCCTGACACTAGCATTTCAGCCACATTCCCTCTGAAACGTGAACCATGGTATTATCAACGTTGCAGAAATCAACTCTGGTAGTCCAGACTAAAAATAATAATAGTCAATGATATATCTATGACATAAATGTATATAACAACATGGCACTCACCCATTTTATGATTAACAATCATTAACTCTGGTAACTTTGGCAACACACTAGTGCATCGGGAATTACCTTTTGGGAAGAGGTGCGCAGGATGCAAAGGTGTAGCGTGCCATCAAATCAACACACGTCTCACGCAGGTCGTTGTGAAACTGGATCATGTCCGTGTCTCCCTTTCCTCTACACTGTTAGGAAATATGCGATTATATGATATCCAAGTCTTTCCTTGAAATACAGAAGTAAAGCATTTTCCTAAATAAATAGTCTTGTTCAATATACATACATGTAGATATACCACTTTTTAAAACATGAAGATTTCATCAATTCAACTTTTGTCCTTCATAAATTAATTGCTCTGCATACGCAACAAAAGTCCTCTTTTAAAAGCTTTTTTTTCTACATGCATGTGTTCCATGGCAGTCAAACTGTGTTTTCAGACCTGGTAACGTGTTGTGATTCAAATATATATACATATGTTTTTTGTTTTCTTTTTGGAAATACTCAAATTTTCTTTAAGAGATCAGTAACAGAAATGAGGAATTTAAAACTGTATAACATATCTCCAAAGATTTCCTATCATTTGAATAAAATAGAAAAAAGGAAATAAAAATTCCATTGAGTTTTTTTCCATAAAAAGATCCATACATATATATATATATATATATATAATTTTTTAGTTTCATTTCATTTGTGCTTAAAGCCAACTAGTGCTCTATAACTTAGTACTATAAGAACACTTGCTAAATGTAATGCAAAAGATATCAGCGGTTTCATTGTCTTCATGGAATTTTGAAGAATCCAAAGACTAAAATAAGTTCTCAGCATATACATTGCTTTTTATATAAATATATCTCAACTGCCAAGATTTAGAAAACAAATCATCGACAACTACTTCATCAAGTTGCAAGACTTCTTGCCCACTGATTAGAGGACTACAAATATGCTCACAATGCTCAAGAAAGGATGAGAATGCTGCCAAGGTGCATCTGACAAGACAAATTCTCCTTGAGGGATTATACTGTGTGAATGAAAGACCTTCAAACCCTCAATCATAGCAGTGAATAAATCATGCTTACAAGGCGAGGGTGTAGCTCATACATCCTACATGCGCATTAATCTTTTGACGATTTAAAGCCTGAAAGGATCAGTGAAGATACATGGACTCTCTCGTAGCAAATAGCTCAGCAAGTCTAGCTCTCAGTCCCAAGCCTGTGGTTATTACTACTTGAAATCTAGTCAAGAGTTATATATTCTATATTTTCAAGCAAATCTTTTTTACAAATATATATACATATAGCTTCCACATTGATGAAGAATAAAATTTTCATGTGAAACCTAAGCCAACATCTTTATAACAAAATGTGCTTCTCTTGCTAAACTTATCTGCATTAAAAAGCAAGTGTTCACATAGCTTTGTTCAAAACAAAAAGACATAAAACAATTCTGAGCGTAAATACTGATAGATAATAAAACCGAATTATTTCCAGCTGGAAATATCTAAACATTTCTGTCGCTCAAAACTGTTCTCGTCATTCAGTACATCATGACATTCTCTGTATCATACAGTGTTCAAAGGTGGCTCAGCTTCACTGTTATATATTTCTTCAAGACGTTTGTGAGAGAACGACTGAGACCGAGCCATTTTTGCTCGAGCAAGGAGTATTGCCTGTAAATTTTCGGTAAAATTGAAAATAAGATGTTAAATTCACAAAATTTGTTCAATGTCAGTAATACTCAAACAGCACACACACTCTTACAAAATACATATCCCATAAGTCCTCTATTGGCATTTGGATATCTATATTAAAACAGCAGTGGCACTTTAATCCCTCCGCACCGGACATTTTCCGCAGGGTTGAATCACTTTCATACTGCATTTCTCCCTTGGTTGAAATTACAAGCTATTTATTCCTTCAGTTATGATGCGGCATCGTACCAAATGCTAATTAGTATCACTTTGCTAATATAATATATAGAGGCTCATATATTATATTACAAGTCAAGAAAATAGTAGATAATACACATTTTAAGATCCCAGAAGGATTAAATACTCATCATAACCCTTTGCAGTGTCTGACTAATTTTTCCTTCTGTATCAGGTAAATAATCTGATTTATTCTACTGTAACATACTTTCTTTTTTTATGTATATATCTAAATATCTCATAAATATCAGACTTGCTGGACTAGGTAAATAGCCATGATTGGGTTAAGAGAGGATCTGGGGTGATGGAGTGAGTACCATTTAGGCTTCCAGCACATTTCCCAAAATCCACATCTGCTAGGTGTTAGCAGTACTTTCTTGATTTGTTGACAAAACTTAGCATATGATACCGATGGCTACATTTTGGCTAATGAATGAGTACCGTCTCAATCTAACATGAATCAGCAAACATTGCATTCATCTGGTATAATGAGGAAACAGCATCAACATAATTTATTTAAGGTTTTGTGCAACCATCTCTTGGCTTTTAAAGACTCTTTTAAAATATTTAGATATCAGCCTTCACATAAGTCAATACTAAACAAAGAGAATGTGCTTCAGTCTAAAGCAATCTTTTCATGGTCTTTTTTCTTCATCAGTAATTCTGTATTTATCACACAACATCATCACCAATTTTCATTATAAATTGTAGGCTTCATATTAACAGAAAATTATATTTGCAAAGGGCTAAATGATATATAATTACCACAGACTGCCAAGTATTATCAAGATATAATATAGGTCCAAATTCTTTATTAATAATGCTTCTTCTTTCAAAGACTAAGAAGCAAGGAATGGCTGTTTTGGGATCTACATACGTTTTCAGAGTTCCATTGATTTTCTTTACATTTTTGGCTTTCATGCACATTTTAAAACAAAACAAAGGAAAAAAAAAAAAGGAAAACACAAAAATATGATGGCTTTTTCCCTTACTGGTTCTCCTGGGCATCTTAACCCACACAGGACGGGTGGTACAGCATGTGTACCGCGCATTCAAAAGCCCAGTTGCCGGGCGGCACAGTATTGTGCCAGCCATTCAATTGATTTAGGCCTAATAATTCGAACGCCCCGGCATTTGGACATTCAAGGCTAGAATTCCCCCGTCGGGAATGGGTTAAGAAGCAACAAAGCAAAAAAAGTCTTCAGCATACTCCTGTTTTTCGCTTTAGTATATCCCTGTTTTTCGTTGCTTTTTTTTTTTTTTTACAATGCATTCACCATGAATCCTCCTCTGTACATTTGCACACACAAACAATTGCTAACCCTGTTCTCATTCCTCCTTGTTCTGACTTTTACGGTACAGAGACCTTTCTAAAATAGCTTCATATAACATACACTTACAAACCTTGATGCAGAAGTAAAATTTTATTCCTTCTACCCCTTTCATATATTCAATTCTTTAAACCATCCAAGCTTTAGGAAGAAAGACAACTTTCCTATTAGCAGAGTAACAGAAACTGTTTTCATTTTCCCTGATTATGAATCTGAATATTTTTAGTCACTGTAATCAGCTGTACTGATTGAGCAAGTGCACACAAATACACACATACTAGGTAACGTGTCTGTGCTGAAGCAAATGTAACTGAGCAGCAAAGTCAAAGGTCCACAGAAACGGATTTCATAATTACCTGTTCACTGGCGCTTGCACTTCTTCTTCGTGTGGCGGCCTCTTCATTTGTTAGAATCATGTTTAAATTCTGAAACGAGCATTTGGAAAAATGGAATGGGTGAAAATAGAGTTTGAATTTCCGTTGACTTTAATATTGTTGCCTATCTATTAACTGTATTTACCATTATCATTCCTAATTTCAAAGCAAAAAATCTTCATCTGGCTGTTCTGTTCCAGCCTTAAATAAAGTCACAGCAGCGTCCGAATCCTATATTCCATTAATCTTCCACAACAAATGAAATACCTTCCAGAGTATAATTTTACATGAGGCTCTCTCATGTACAATTTTTTTTATTCAAAGAGAGAGAATTAAAAAAATACAGACCCAAGTTTTTTTTTATCTTTACTGATTATCATCATTATGATCATCATTGCGCTTAGTATAATCTTTTTTTTTTTTTTATTCTAAATTGGGAGGTTAATTAGCTTTATGTCTAAATAATCAGGTAAATACAGCAAGTCAGGTCTACATGACAAGGATATTACTGGCAAATTTTGATACTTGTATATATCAGGAGGGAGGCTTCAAACTTCCTTAACACAATATGCTCAGTGTGTAGCCGAAATACTAATCAAACAAGGAATCTGCAACAAACTGGCAAAACTAACCTCCTAAACACTGAATACCAGAGTACTGGTCTAAAGAAAGAATTTCATATTGATGAAAAAAAAAGGAAAAATGGAAGCCTGATGACTAACCTTTGATATAAATGGCACAAAATGCCTTCTGAAGGGAAGTCTGCATTTGAGGAACCACATGGCAATGACGTGGTACGCGAGTGATACAATATAATGATTGAACTTGAATGGGTTTGTGTACGGTATAGCAATCGCAAAGATTGACATATACTGGTCAGACACAAAGCTGGCATACACTTTTGGCAGGTGGAGCAAAGCTGGGGAGATAAACGCTGGGAGTTAATACACTGAAATGGAAAATTCTGCGCTCTACTTCTGTCCCATATATATCATTCTCGTGTTATACATAAAACAAAAGAAATATTGTGGTTGCACTTACTTGAAAGAAATTCTAAGATTGGTTGAGCATTTTGGACAGTGGCAGTTATCTTTGAGAGGTTTATCATGACCTCTCGTAGCAGCTTGATCATCGAGTCTCTCATTTCCAGAACACACAAGGTCAGAGCACTCACACACAAAGGTCCTGCACATCTACTCAGAACGCCAAGCTCCAGGCATTTAATGACCTGTAATCATTCCAAAATATTCTCCTCATAAAAAGGAAACATGACAGATCTCAAATACCTAAAAAAAAAAAAATAGTACAAAAGACATATTGATAGGTACTAACATACAGCTATAAGAGCCAAAATTGAACTTTTTATACGGTCTTTTTGTTGTTTATATTGGGGTGGGTCCAGGGTAATTTAGTCCGGTGAAGTCGAATTTGGGGAAAAAAATTTGAAAAAGTCGACCCTATTACATAATAATGACGTAATTTAGTTTTAAAATCGTCATAACTTTTTGGCACACGGTGGCACACATTTAAAAATAGTCGCAAACGAAAGAACAGGCCCTGTTTACCCCTCAGTAAAAAAATCAGCTTCGTCTTGGCTCGTCCTGGGGGTCAAAATGACGATTTAATCCACGTCATTTCATCGATTTTTCCCTTTTTGATCGAAAACCATATAGAATGGTTATTTAAATATTATTTATTATGTAAACTTGTTAAATGGCCGTTAAAAAGCTTGTATGACGTCATTATGACGTAATAAAGAAACAAAAGATTTTTTATTTATTTTCATTCTCATTTTCTTTCTCTAACAGTGAATCAAGGTCTTTGAAGTTCTCTTTTCGTAAGTACGATCGGCGTAAGAACTGACTCAGCTCAAGCCCCGAGTACTTTGCACAATCATGACCAGTGAACGTAATCATTTAACCGACTCTATCTGAAAAATCGCCCTGTTATTTTGAGTTTATTACCAATTAGTGCAAAATCCCCTACCAAACTCGGATTTTACCCGTCGAATAGACCTGGTATAAAGTAATGAGTCACCCACTCTTTCTACGGTTTACACTCTCCTTCAACCGCCTGGCACTAGCCTAGTACCGCCTCCACCCCCGCCCCTCATATACTGGCTTTTCGGGTTTCGGTAACCTTGTTTCCAACCACAATCACAGCCCTGTCAAGTTCAGGTTACGCCATGACTACAATACCAGGTCAATCGAACTGGGTAGCAAGTCCAGTAGGATTGGAGTAGTGTGGTAAGCACTACCCCTGGTGAGGTGAACCCACGCTGCCCCTTATATACTAGTATATAGACCCGGCGGCGCCGGCATTACGATTATGGTTCTCTAGTTTGGCCACTCAGAAGGCCGGAGGCCGCCTCCCACTGTTGACAGGGCTCCGAAAATGCCTAGGGGCACTCAGGGCGCCGAAAAATGCCAACTTCTGGTATGGACCTCGGACCGGAAATCCGACTTCACCATCGTGTTCAGGACCAAAAACTACCCTAAAACCCAAACTCTTGTCAAGTTATATGCACCTGGCTAGATTTTATTTTTTCAATGTATGTTATGTATGTTATGTATGGCTGTATGTTAGTACCTACATATTGAGTATGTTTTTCATGGCATTTCTCCTTTCAGTAGTCCTCTTTATATAAACTAAGTGCCTGCATACTGCATGTGAAAAGATATAATTTTTACCAAAAAATTAAAACATATCAATAAAAAAATTAAAATAATGAAACTTCTCCAACTTAGGCCCGTAGTAAAGAACCTGTGGGGTGGGGCGTCGGGAAAATGTGACGGGTGTCGGGTGTAGGACGTTGGATAAAATGTGACGGATAAATAAAATAGAATAGGTTAAATAAAATAAAATAGGATAAATATAGGATAAATAAAATAAAATAGAAAATGTCTATTGCTATTTTATTTTATTTAACCTATTTTATTTTATTTATCCGTCACATTTTATCCAACGTCCTACACCCGACACCCGTCATATTTTCCGGACGCCCCACCCCACAGGTTCTTTACTACGGGCCTTAGTCGCATATAACCCAAATCACAATGGGTTTCCCAATTACAATCAGAGGCCTGGTGACAGCTATTGATAAAATCTCTCAATATGCTGTTTTCTTCTCCTTGTATATGGTACATACCTGTCACCTTTGAAGGTTGCAGCTCTTCAACCAGCAGGTGTGAGTCATAATATTGAATAACTATAATGTTCAAGCTCTGGAGAGTAGCAAAAATAGATACCATCAATGGAAAATAAATCAGTGACTTGAGGAAGAAGAAAAAACAATCTTACGGTATCACAAGACATATAAATACCTTCTGCTGGATTACGGACTCCAAGTGCATGTGGTAGGATGCCAGAGTTGCCAAAACAGGAAAGACAAAGCTCTGGAAATCTGATTTGGTGAACTTTGCCGGAGTATTGTGCAGTGATTCTGGCAATCCTAGAGACTTTTCCGTAACCTGGTGGAAGAGAGAAAATAATTGTACACATTGGTAAGCGTCGCAAGGATATTGAATTATTAGCTGACTAATACTCTTGCATTCAGTCAGAATTATACGAGCGTGGTGACCTTAACCCTTTCCCGACGGGGCACGTGCTACGCGAAAACCCCTAAGCCGGGCGATTGCAATATTGCATTGAAATCGTCATACTGGCATGACACTCTGGCATCGGGAGTTTAGCTGTGTCACACGAGTGTGACGCACCGTCGTCATAGGGTTATTTTTTTTTTTTTTTTTTTTTTTTTTTTGGGGGGGGGGGGGATATCAGTACTGCCCAATATTCTATTTACACTTACCAGTTAAGTCCTAAGTCTGAGCCACCTTAGTCAAGGAGGTAAGTAAGTTTCCAGCCAAGTCGCATGGTTAGAGCATTAGATTTTGTGGTAAAATGCACAAAAAAAAAAAAAAAAAAAAAATTCTTCTATCTACTTCAATTTTGCCCACCCAAAAAAAATGAGTTGTATTCCTAAAATGCGCAGGTCAAAATCTACAAGGTAAACATAGCCTTCAAGGGTTAAAAAAAACTAGCAGCCTGTGTTTTCCTACTTTATTCCTAAGCTAATGAGATGTAGTGAGAGTAGACTAGTATATTTGATACTGTTTGACATCCTTCTACCAGCTTTATGACCGCAGAAACTCATCCCGACCTGAAATCCCTAAAATAACTGGGCCCTTTATCATGTCCCTAGGTGGACTCTCCTCCTATCCCATCTTACCCTCCGTACACCCTCCAAGTCCTCATTGACCTCTATATCCCCATCCTATCCTCTGCACCCTTCTTCTAGGAGCTCCTCCACCCCCCTCATAAAATCAGTTCCTCGCATGGTTGAGCTGATTACAATGTTATTTTGGTTTTTGCAATATATAGTATACTTACCTAAAACCAGGATAAATGTATGACTTATTACCACATTGCGTACGAGTGTCGTGACATACATGACGCGTGAGCTTTGCCCTGACGACAGACATACATGAAATTCAGGGATTTTGGATTACTCTGCTACTTTATTGTGCTATGAGTAAGGAGTGAGTGCTGATGACTATTGTAGCCATAATTACTATAAAATTACTGTAATATTAAGCAAACTTTCCTCTTCGCTACCTCTTCATGTTATCTTCATTGCAGATGGTTACATGTTTCTTATTCGTTCATGACAGTACATAAATACAAAAAAAAAAAAAGTTCTTTTTGTCCTCCCATAAAACAACAATGCTTCTATCACACTGAGAATAAAGAAAAGAATGAGCTGATATGGATCATATACTATAATCTCAGGCAACTGCAGCATCGATAGAGCCTGTCATATGACACATAGGAGTCTCTCGATACAATAAAACACACAAAAAATAAAACACAAAAATGGCTCTAGTTTTATAATGAGTGACTGAAATAGAGTGGGAAAAGCCATAGTATGTTGTGTGAAGTAGTCTCACCCTGAAATAAAAGCCCTCCTGGGGAACAGGCAAGCTAATCTATCCCCCATATGCAATGGGTTAATTATGAAATGTATTTTCTTGCATCATATGTGTTATATTTCAATGTTGCAGTATGTTTCTTTCCCAACTTTTTTGCAAAACACATGTATTTTCTAGCAAATAATAAATGCATAATGTGCTCCGGCTTCAAGTTGAAAATTAAGTTGTTCTGTGGCTTAGGGGCAAGGACTGGATGAGGAACTGCAGTCTTTAGCAGTAAATGAAGAAAGGAAGAAAAGAAGAATGCTTGAAAATCTAGATTAAAAATACATAACTGCACGAAAATTCTCTACTCACCAAAGCACACAGAGCAGCAGCGAAGTAGTCAATATCATTGCCGTCACGGGACAGAATGAGAGCTTTGTTCTGCAAGACCTGTGGCACGCGCTCCAAAATCATCCGCAAAACTTCCCAATCTGTTTAGCAAGAAATGAGGTTATTTGACTGGATAAGGTATATGTTAAGGCATAATCTTAGTCTATGCCTGTCCTCACAGACACTCTTTTACTAATTCCTTTTGTAATATATATGGTATTTAGTATTCCTCAAAACTTCCAGCTGATCTATTTTCTCTAGGAGAGAGTTTAAAATATATGAATTCCAGACTGAAGATAATTCTTTAGCATTCTACCTTTTACATGTGAGTAAATATTGGTTTGCAAGTTACAGTATAAAGTATACAATAAAATATATTGAGAGGCAATACATAATCTTACTGTAGAGTCTCAACATTATAACACTTCTATGATGGATGGAATGGGCAACATCCATGGTACTGGGAATGGTATTTTGGAATGGTATTTTGAAACTATGAGGAGAGACCACAACCACACCTTAACCCTTCTGCTATGGGCCTTTTTCATGGGGTTGAATCACTTTTGTACTGCATTTTTGTTTATTCAAAATACAGTCTTGTTATTCCTTCAGTTATGTAACTAAAGCATCATACCAAATGCTAATCAGTAACACTTTGCCAATATATTACATAAAAATTCATATACAGTACCATATGTCCAGAAAAAATAGAAAACACAGCATTTTTAGATGCCTATCCCTGGCTAAAGATCTCTTCAGATGTGGCCTTTTTCAGAAGGATTAAGTTATCAAATAAATTCAACATTCTCACTGAGAACCTAAGCCAGGATGTGATAGTAAATGACATGACATGTGCATTAAGCATGGAAGGATTTGATTTATAAATTCAGCAAAAATGATAATAAAAAAAAATTCTATGTATAAATAGTAATTCATATCATTATCACTGCCTAACACTACCAAGGCAAAACCAATATTCCAAAATGTCTAAAAATAATTCACCCACTAATCACCACAAAAAACAAGAATTTCACCATACCCTTTTCCTTCTTCATAGCTACTATAACAGTCATGGCAGACTGCGTTAAGGACAAGTGTGTGACCTCCACCTTAGGCTGCACAAGAAGTGGCGTGGCATCGGACAGTATTCCATCACTTTCTTCCTGATTTGCTTCATTTGTGATACCTGTCGGACAACCGTAGATCAGCAGTGTCAACAATATAGCCATTTGTTATTATGAAACTAATGAAACTCAAATCGTTACAGAACTGGAAGGTAGAATTGTTTTGTTTTCAAAGTTGTGTCCTATTCTGATTTATACTACTTTCTCATTAAAAAAATTTGCAAACAAATGAACCAAAACCTAAAATAGAGAGATCTAACATCAGAGAGATCATTTTTTCTATCAACCTGATGATAATGTTATCTGCTTCTCGCCGTGCTCTTGTTCAGCCTCCTTCAGTAATTGTCCGTGTTTATGATCAACTACTATGTACGGTGAATACTGGGGAAGCAGTAAGGTGGAATTGTCTTCATCTTCATGTCCAATTTTTTCACTGATTCTTGGAAACCCTACCTGGTATTTGGAATTGGCCCTCATCTCAAAAATCATTTCAAATATCTGGAATTAAATGCAGCTAACAGTATATCTATACCAGGACTTTTTCTTACATGTTTTCATAACAGTTCAAAATCTGATTTGCACTATATGATTCTTTTAAACTTTCTTCTACACTGCTACTTATCTCTACAAACAAGCACCCGTTATCATCAAAACCTTACCTGCAGCCTTACTCTTGATACTCCTTCAAGTACAGTCTGATTACGATAATGATGTTCGATACAGGACAGCAATATCCTATAAGCTTGGATGGCGTATGATGATGGCAGCTCCCATAATTTCTTCTTAAAGATCCTTATCAAACCTGCTACTGCTGCAATAATGTCTGCAGCCTCACTCTCCCTCACTACTTGCACACAGTCTCCAGCACTTGAGTACGGAGCAATAACAATCTGAATGCAAGTAATTACGTTAATGAAAGCTTCTCAACACAATGCCTTCACGATGCCTCACTGCTTTTACTAGCCAAATGTTTCAGTCTCATAAAATTGATGAATCTGACAAAGACTTTTACTGTCTATTTTAAGGAGTGTTTTCTATTGTCCAAATCTAATGAAAACAACTACAGTAAAACCTATTACATTTATAACATAACATCAAAACTGTAAAGAAGGTACTTACTTTTTCTAGCATGTTGAGAATATCTGGCACAACGGATGATTTTTGGGTAATAGCTATGTGAACCAGCAAGTTGACCGCAGCAGTTCTGACTCCAACGTTTTGTTCTGTTTCAATCCCTTCCATTTGTATGGTAATGACATTCCTAACCATCTCGGTCCCATACAAATACCTGAAAAAGGAGGTATTTGAAAAGTATATTAAAAAAATTGATGTACATTATCTAAGATATGTAGCAAAAGGAAGAGTAACAAGAAAAGCATATAATGGAAATGTACAAAAGCAAGCACATGCACATTTGGAATAATCTGGGATATAATTACAGCTGTTTTCATACTCAAAGAAATATATCGAACTTTCACTTGTTACCTGTTATTGTTGTACACATCCGACAGTATAGCCAGTGCCTT
>BOPN01007075.1:40000-45000 GCA_017312705.2 Penaeus japonicus
CATTACTAATAGTAAACAGAGTCACCCATGCTTGCTAAATATTGTCATTGACACAGTAATGGATATGATTATATTTTCAAACCTAATTTACTTAAACAAGATTACAACAATAGTTTAAGCTTGAAAATTCAATAAAAGTCAAACTTGAAACTTAATCCATATTGAAGAAAAGAAAAGATGCAAAAGTATTACCTATGGAATTTTAAAAAATATATGTTTTTCATACATTGCAAAACCTGATGCACAACAGATATGGTCAAGAATTTCAACCAGCATATAACCTATACATATTGCAGAACAAAACTGGTATGTTTATTGCATATCAATCATTTCAGAAGGTATGAGTCCAAATAGGCTAATAACATAAATGTATAGCTAACCACCATATTCATATCAAGATATAACTAAAACTAAATATCTTACATAACAAGAAAATAGACTGGAAATCTATTACCAGCATACTTTCATCTCCTTTTAACTGTAAATAACTTACAAAGCTGATCATCCCTGTATTATCCAAAAACAAACAACTAAGCTAATAATAACATCAACAGCAAATATAAGAATACCTTCAGCAGTTAGCTTTTTCTATCAGTTCAATAAAAAAAAGAAAAGAAAAGAAAAAAAAAAACAGATTAGAGTAAAAAAATATATATATACAAAGAAATCTTTCAAAAATAAATTAAAATGCACAAAATAATAACAAGAGCAATAATAATAATAAACAATGCTAATGAGTCAAAACAATAAAAAATACTACCACAAATCTATAAAGAAAATAAAACTAACAACACTAACAATAATCAAAAAATTAATCCATCTTTCACAACACTAACAATAATAAAAAAATGAATTCATCTTTACCTTCCAAGTTTCTGCCGTCAACTGGGGAACATTAACAGCTCTGGTGAGGGCAATGATGAAGGTAGGAAGAGCAGGAGAAGGAAGATAACTGTAGGCCAACACTGCATCTAAGACACGCAGACATTGCAAGGCTTCCGTCTCGCCATTGGCCCGGTGCAACTGAACAACAACTTGCCTGGGAAATGAAGCAAGGTGTTATGGCATTCTTTTGTCTTTTTAATATATTTTGTCTTATTATTTATCTATTGTCTCCTCTTTCAGATTTGCAAGATTGTGTACTAGTGTGCATATATGCAAAAAAGGAAATTTATGCACATAGTCAATATAATATGATTGAATATCTTAATAACATCACCTGGTAATGAAAGAGGTGGATATTACTATATCCATTCTAAAATGTGAATAGTGTGAGGAGTAAAAATTGTATCCAAGAATTATCAGGAAGTACGACTCACTTGACGTATCCGGTGACGACAGGTTCATCAAGATACGCTGCATTAAACTTGACTAGATTGACCAAGAGACTGAGAGCATCTGCGGCTTGTGGTGATGCTAACAAACCCGGTAACCACTCTAATAGGAATGGTCCTACAAACTCCTCTATATATTCTAACTGCTTCCCATCTGCTATCACTTCACGGAAGAAATCGAACCTGCAAAAGAGGTATTTTAGTCAGAAACTACTTATTCCTTTGTATATCTGAGACTAAGTATGAATATTGTTTACACAGAAATCCAAATGCAAATATATGAAATCATTTATAATGGTAAAAGGTTCAATCAACAGCATTAATGCCTCAGTTAAGCCCTGTAATCCATAGTAGCATCTACTGTTATTCTATTCAGACAAAACTAGTACAAACAATAAATGAGCCTTTAACCTGCTGAAGGTAGGAGTGCATGCATACATCGCTGTCTACTAGTTTTGTTTCATTTATTTATTTATTTTTTTTTTTTACACATAGATGGTTCCACAAGCACTATTACGAGGTCTACCTGACCTGAACTTTGCAACCCATTCCTTGATTTTTTGGGAAAAAGTTTTTGTTTCATAACTACTACTATTATCATTTACACTGATTTAATAACTAGAATGATAATAATCATGATGATGATGATGATGATAATGATGATGATGATGATGATGATGATGATGATGATGATGATGATAATAATAACAACAACACCATCAATAAAATTAGTAATAGTATAAAAAAAATTCCAGGAATGAGACAAATAAGTAAGGTCAGGTAGGCCTAGCATTTGACTCCTTGATGAGCAGCCCCTTGTGGAGCCAAATATATAATATCAATAATAATACAAAACTACAGTGGACAGAACATTTCTCTTCCATCAATGGATCAAAACATGACAAGCAGGAAATTACAGCAAAGAATAAAACAGAAACTGTCATACATTGGCTTTGTATCTTCATGCTGATAATTCTCTGAAATGTAATTATAGAACACATGGCGCATAGCTCCTATTCTGTCATGAGCAGCAGTTAGCGTCGTCAGCATCTGCAATGTTGTATGACGCTGCTCTGTTGGACTGGTTAGGGAAAGGAGATCTTGCACTAGAAGCCATAATTTCTCTATCCCATTCTGAAATAAAAGAAAAGTTGCATATTACTACAATAGTCTTTTTTAAACTTGTTAATAGAGTCACCATATAAATCTATGACCTTCAACATCCCCTACAGTCATAAGGTGATAATATGGGAAGAGGTTGTAGCTACTACAGTTCAGTTCAGACAGATATGCGAAGACGTCGCTTCGCCCGGGCTATATGCTCAAGGCGGCCCGGCCTCTGCCAGCTATGAGTGCTGACTCATCTTATCTAATCTTATCTGATCATCATCTACTACATTCGTGAATATTTTAGATTTTGTCTTTGAATAATTAACTTTTTAAAGAGGGAGGGGGGAGTGCCCCTATGTACAAGACACTGTGACCAAGCTTTCCTCCCTTCAGACTTTAAACTTTTAAAAATTATTTTCTTTAGAAATTCCGTATTGAGCATTGCAAACAAGGGCCTTCCAAATTTTATAACCTGTTATGTCTCTACTAAATATTCAGGACTTCTAAATGGGCCTCATATTATGAACTGTGACAGTGCTCTTTTTGCATGATTCTTCCTGATAGAGGTCTTCTATTAAAGTCAAGCTTTTCTACCAAAGCTATTGATTCTTCTTAATATCATAAATAAATAATATCTAAAATATAAACTATTCCTATAGAAATGAATAATCAAGATTATCTTACTAACAAGACAGACACAGACACAGAAAAAAACACACACACACACACACACACACACACACACACACACACACACACACACACACACACACACACACACACACACACACACACACACACACACACACACACACACACACACAGACCCACACACACAGACCCACACACACAGACCCACACACACAGACCCACACACACAGACCCACACACACAGACCCACACACACAGACCCACACACACAGACCCACACACACAGACCCACACACACAGACCCACACACACAGACCCACACACACAGACCCACACACATGCAGACACACACACATACATACACACATACATACACACACACACACGCACATGCTCACGCACATGCACACGCACATGCACATGCACACGCACATGCACATGCACACGCACATGCACATGCACACGCACATGCACACGCACATGCACACGCACATGCACACACACTCTCTCACTCCTGCACACTCAAAAATATGTATATGCACATATCCACATATGAATACACATATACCAACCTACATCACTATGGATTGTACAAAAACATTTCTCTCTCAAAATCAACAAACCTCTTCAATCTTCTTTGAGGCAAGAACTTCATTCAGCTCTTTGATCGCCTTTATCCGAGTCGACGTCAGCGATTCTGGCCCGAGTTCAGCCCGCAGCTCCTCCGTCAGCCTGATCTCCCGGCTTCCGGTCACGTTCCCTCGGTCGAGCCTGAACCATCTTTTGAGTCTCTCTGGAAAACTCCTCTCTGCTTTGTTGTCCTTGCTCATTTTAAATTCACATCACCATTAAAAGCAAAATGGAATTCCCTTCTCGCTTTCCCTCCCTGTCGGACTCCGGACCAAACACTGAAAAGGAGGCAAAGGAAATCCTATATACTAAAAAATAAAAAATCAGAGGATGTCAAAAAGCCTTATATAAAGAATCAAAGAACTGTTATTCACTTTATTGCATATGAACTAAATAATGTGCACTAAAAAAGCTAAAAATACTACATTGAAAAGCTACTTATACTGCAGCAATGAACTGAAGTGTATTTCTCTTATGGAACTTTTTTGTTTTTTGTTTTTAGTTCAACATGATAAATAAATAAATAAAAATCCAAAAAAACTCTAAGTTGCAGATGCAATACCTTGAATTAACACAAAATTTAGTAACCAAATGAACAGTGAGTCAAAATTTTAGTACCTTGTATAAATAATCCCACATTTGATTAAGTGAAGCCAAATTTTAGTGCAAAACTAACCTCATTTTCCCTGAATGTTTATCATATTTCATATATTCTTTAGGAAGTTATCAATATCATACAGATCATTGTATTTATAATGTTGTCATCAAGAAATGGAGTACATGAATATATAAAGACAAAAATACAAAAATATACTGTTAGGTATAAAAAAAAAAGAAGGGAAAGTCTAGCTAAAGGCATTACACTATTGATACTAACAATTTCAGTATCAATGGATTACTTATGATATGTACTAGCCACTTACATTAGCTTTAGTCAGTGCTAACTAAATACAGTAACAATATTGGTGATAATGATTAAAGTGGTGGTACAGCATCAAGTGGTTCCCATGGCCTCCACACCTCAAGTACCCTGGCAAAAGGCCAACAAACTTCTGCCACATGTATTTTAGCACAGGTCTTGCTGAACACCCTGGCAATTTGTCATCACACAAACAACCAGTCCAAACTCTATCATGTTAGAAGAGAGCCGATGAGTCAAGTTCTATCTTTCGTCAAGTTCAATTCCTCAAAAGTGACGAGCGTTGCAGGCCCTAGAAAACCTGCACCTTTGCCGAAGTGCCATAGGTTTGGAGGCCACGAGAATCACTTGACGAT